>JASPKZ010008370.1:1182500-1477500 GCA_030220185.1 Diploptera punctata
TATTTGTGATAACAGTATTTCTTGGGTGTGTTTTGTGTTAACTTGTAGAGAAAGTGTTTTCATTCATGTTAGCATTTGTTAGATTTAATACTTGTCTGTGAAAATCTTTGAATAGATATTCTTCGAAATTAAAGGTGAACGGATACAATGTCGAAAATGTGATCTGTGTGAGAAGTGTCAAGGGTTGACTGTTTATCAATGGGATTTCAAATGAATTGGATGTAACATAGAGAGTGATTAAAAGTTTGTCACGAATTTGCTTTAATACTATCACGAAATTACTCGACTTCTTCAAACCTCCAGAAAAAATAGATATATAATTTATGTCATATTGGTAATGAAATAAAATAGGACCCTATCTATTCGACAACTCAGCATATATATTTCTTTCATATATCCTTAACTTTAAAAATCCTAAGACTCTAACCAGAAATTTTCATAATATCAAGGTATAATAGTCTAAAACCTTAGTATCACGAAATTAGCCCGTTTTCTATATATATATATATATATATATATATATATATATATATATATATTATAATTAAATGTTTAACATTGAGCAATGCAAGCTTAATATGGTATGATAAGCAAATAAATGCCTGGACGGGATTCGAACCCGGATCTCTGAGTCTGTACCTCAGTGTGATATCCATTACACCACCAGGCGAATCCAATTCAAACATTTATTTTTCTTATATATGTATTATGTTCTCGCGACATCTAGTAATAATGGAGAACATAATACATATATAAGAAAAATAAATGTTTGAATTGGATTCGCCTGGTGGTGTAATGGATATCACACTGAGGTACAGACTCAGAGATCCGGGTTCGAATCCCGTCCAGGCATTTATTTTTCTTATCATACCATATATATATATATATATATATATGCCTACATACACACAGGATGTAACATGACCTCACCGATAAAATGATAGGGATGATAGGCCATGCAGAGAAGATAATTTTTATTAAAGAACATATAGTCGCAATCACGTCGATTTTAATTATGCGCAGATGAAAGTGTTCACCCGTAAGGATCGGAATTGGATACAAGCAATTGTACACGTATCATTTTATTGAAAAATACATGTTTTATAATAAGTCTTCAAACAGTCGACCCTGTGCCTCATTGCATGTTTGATATCGTCGCAGCAACGGCCAACATGGCAGGATTCTTTCTGATATCGTCAGAACACTTATTGTTTGAACAATTATTGTAAAAAACATGTCATTTTTCAATAAAATCATTCGTGTAGAATTGTTTGTAATCAATTCCAACTCTTACGAATGAACACTATCTGCGCATAACTCATAAACGACGTTTTTGCGACTATATGTTTCTCAACAAAAATTGATCCTCTCTTCATAGTCTATCGTCCCTCTCATTTTGTCGGCGAGGTTGTGTTACACCCTGTATATATAAACACTTTTCTGATTGAAGAAAAACCATTATATTAAGGAACATTTCAATGTAGGAATATTATTATTAGACTGTTTATTGCCACTCATTCGCCCATTGGAACAGTTGAACTGTTTAACAAACTCCGCTTAACTTGATACATATGTTCACTAGTGAATTCCTAACATTTAGATAATAGACTGTAAAAATTGTTTAATGTTGGGAAAGAATGTAAAACCAATAGACTAGACACATTGATTATTGATAAAATAGCCGATATTAACTTGAACCGGTATCAGTTTATATAAAATATTGACATATTTATTGGAATTTAAACTTTTTCCCCTATTGAAACAGTAGGAATCAGTAGTTATTTTAGGGGGTTCCATGTTAAGGTGACTAATTTTCCCCACTCCTTCATTAATTTGTTTACCTTTATACTTAAAATTGTTAGCCATTTTTGTTAGAATTATTGGGGGCTGAATTGGGTTTGAAATTTCTAAGTTAAGTGTCGGTAGTAAGATTAAGTCTTTATATTATAATAGTGTAACTAGTTTCTTAGGTTCTATATGAAATATACCTTATATTTCTACATTTGGAATTTCTTTTTTTCCTTTACAATTAGGGTACAATTCATTAAAGTCTTTTGATGGAGGCTGGAATGAATATTTTGGAGGTCAGGGGTTCTATAATGGTTTAATATTCTTAGGGAAAATAATTCAATGGTGACAGTATAATAATTTAAAGACTTTTTCCTGTTTTTCGTTATATGATTTATTGTGATTATAATTATATTACTGTATTAATTTAAGTAGCTTAAAGAAAGAGCTTAGTATTGAAGATACTAAGGTGATTATTAAATCCTTAAATAAGTTTATAATTGAAATAATTCAATATTTATACAATGAAAATGTAATGTTTTAAGTCTCGTGAAAATATGTAAAATAATATATTTGATGAGGGTTTTGACTTTTTTACTATATATACTATAATGATTTGAAAAGAAAAATAAATGCCTGAGCCGGGATATATTTTTTAATTTTTATCTTAAGATTGATAAATACTGTTTATACATATTCTTCACTATAAAAATCATATTAAATCCATATTATTTAAATGAATAAGTGGGATGGTTTAATATTAGTCCTCCACTTCTGGGCTCTAAGCATGAGTCTCGGTTACACCGTGTGGGGTTCGTGGTGGCCATGTAGCTTTTTCCTTGGGGATTTGTCCCGTGTTCTCCTATCAAAAACTTAATTCCATACTCATATCATCCATTTCGTTCCATTTAATTTCATCTGTAACTCTGTGATGGTGCGACAGGCCTGTTGTATCGATATCACTGTTTATCACAGACTTTAAATAATGACACCATCTCATCTCCCCTACATGGTATATTTACCTCGAAGTAGTGATGGAATGACTTGCGTGCTTAAATGACCAAAAGATCTATGCCGACGTTAGCATTGCTGCCGAAAGGGTTGCCCTTGACGGGCAGGTCGAAGGCGATAAGCCAGACAAAAAAAGTAGGCCTATCTTGGTCGAAAGAGTGATGATATTTCGCCGTAAAATAGAACAGTCAAGAAACGCGGACATAGGTTTCACTGAGGTAAAATTATTGTATTGTATTGTAAGCCTATGTTTTCCCTTTACAGCGATTTAGGCGCTCTTCCCCTACAGGGAAGAATTTGAACCATACTAATTTAGTTACACTTGTCTTCGTATTGATGTCATTTTGAGTGGTCCGTGGTCAGCGTTCCGCCTCATACTGACATCTAGGAAACCAAGGTACTATTCGACGGGAAAATTCGGTAAATTTTGCTTAGAGGCCTTTTCATTCAGGCTTTAGGATTTTTTTACGAGCCTGAAAATCTTCAGACTCGGGACCCACGGCTTAAAGTCCCTCCTGGAGGACTTGCACCTTGGATTTTTCCGTCCTAAAAAATCCATCGACCCCTGCCCGGTTTGAACCCGCGACCCTCGGGACCAGAGGCAAGGAGCAAACCACTAGTCCACCGCGCCGACTTGAGGTAAAATTATCCGGAGGTAAAATAGTCCCCCAATGCGGTTGTTCGGGCGGGGACTACTTCAGGGAATCCATGCCAAGTACCATGTATTGAGAGAAGTAGATTATACAGGGGATGATTGGAAAAACATTAGCTCAGGATAGAGATATATGGAGAGCTTATGTCCGCGTAGCCGTGAATGTGCTGGTTCGATAGTTGCCGGAATGTTAGTTATCTTCTCATCTCATCCAATGGCCTGGCATTACGTTAGACACGAGTAGAGGGTTTGCTTCTAACCAATAGTATATTTAATATTTAAATTACTCCTCTCTCAGGATATATTTTAATACATCTCCGAACACAAAACAACTACCAATATGGAGCATCAAGATTTAATATAGTTTTTTATTCGTCATTATTGGTTGTTAATCTGTAACATCTCATTTTATGTTTTTTAAAACAACATTAGTATATTGGACGTACATTAAAATCAGTAACTAGTGAATTAGAAACTATATATTTATATATCGTGGATATTCAGGACGTTAAATGGTCAGGTGAAGAATCTTCGCTGACATACCTATGTACGTTATTATATGGAGCAGGAAATGATAATCGCCAATTACGAACAAGTTTTTTTATTCACAGGAAAACTAGATCTGCGGCCAAACATGTTGAATTCATTAACAATAGACTTTCTTACGCCATTCTTAAAGGTCGTTAACATAAGTGTTGAAAATGTACTTTACCCATTGAAAAATAAATGCGAAAAAGTATAACTGTTTAGATGAATTTCCGGTTTACAATGTCAAAATTCTCTTAGGAAATTTTAATGCGTAAGTAATAAGCAATAATAAGGACTATATTAGACTAAATGTAAGATGCATACAATATAATTTACAAATATGGGTCGCACGGGCATAAGCCGCACGTGCTGTTGACAGCCCGTTACAATAAAGTAATGTTTGGTAATAATATAACATAAAACAAAAACGAAAACTCAATAATATTACAATTAGAAAATAATACAATTACATTATACATTAATTAACTTATGTAGAATTATTAAGATTTAATGGTATTATATATTTTGATCCATCCATAGTAATTCTGCCTGAAGGCAGGTCCTTCACTGCAATCATAGCATTTTCATGCTATGCTTGCAGCTTTACTAGGGAATTGTGTAGGTGTGGAGCTTCCCCTTGCTTTCCACACCTGTGAAGGATGATGATGATTATGATAATAATAAAGGTGTTGATGATGATGATGGCCATATGATTTCGGGGACCGTTTGGGCCTTAAAGTTTTCCTGATATTTGTCTTACAGCTGAGGAAAAACCCCGATAAAAATCTCACCCAGAAAAACTGCCCCGACCGGGGATCGAACCCGGGCCCGCTGCGTGACAAGGCAGCACGCTACCTCTAGACCACAGCGGTGGACTTACATTTTGATAACATATTTTTTTATGCATGAATGAGTGTTGTTCTTATTTTCCGCGTTTTGTCCAGAAATTTACCCAAGTTTATCTAATTTTCTGTATTTACCATTAACTCGTAGCATGCAAATCTTTCACGATTTGAATTTAGAAATCATTCCGGTAATAACTGACGCCTCCAATATTCTAAATCGTTACATTTATGTATCTCGTCCTCAAAGCTCCCGCACATTGGACATATTCGCATATCGTGAACGTCGGTAATTTTTAGAAATTTCCATACCCCTAGCCTAAACAGAGCAAGCTCTGATGTCTCTTTAAACCTTAGGATTTTTTCCCCAAATTTGTTTTAGGTCTCTTTAAATTCTCTTAGGAAATTTTAATGCGTAAGTAGAAAAAGAAACATTTTTAAAGCAAATAATAGGGAGCGTAAATTTTCGAACAGACTCTTAGTAAATTTTCCAATTTCGAAAAACCTCAACATTAAGAGCACTAATTTCCATTTGATATGTTTTTCTTTTGTTCAATTCCCCAGGTTGTCATTTCGATATTTCTGGTGTTCTCTCCTGGCATTAGCTTAATTGTAACCCACTTCTGAAGTTGGGGCGCCTAGAAGGCGAAGTTATGTTGTCCCGATGATATGATTTGTGATAAATGATAATGAAGCGCCAGGAGAGTTCTTAACCTAAACTTAACCTAAATTCCAGATCATGGGAAACCACAGGAATGATTTACTTTAAGGAAAAATTCCTATGGTTTGACCGGGAATCGATCCCGGGACCTCATGGACAGTAGTCAGAAACGCTGACCACTGGCCCATGAGACTGGTCTCAATTTCATAATTTTTTTTAATGCCCCAGGTTTGTCTTTCGACATTCCTGGTTTTTCTCCTGGCATGGCGTAATTGTAACCCAATTCTGAGGTTGGGGCGCCTGGAAGGCGGGGTTACGTTGCCCCGATGATATGATGGGTGATGATGATGATAATGGTTCGCCAGGAGAGTCCCTATTCCTAAGCTTAACCTAAGATGAATATGAATGATGATGATTGCGATGGCCATATGATTTCGGGGACCGTTTGGGCCTTAAAGTTTTCCTGACATTTGTCTTACAGGTGAGGAAAAACCCCTATAAAAACCTCACCCAGAAAAACTGTCCCGACCGGGGATCGAACCCGGGCCCGCTGCGTGACAAGGCAGCACGGTACCCCGGGACCACAGCGGTGGACCAATTTCATAATATTAATTTACATATTTTGGCCTCACTGGATGATCTCACACACGACCAAATTGATCATGCATTGATAGACAAGAGAAGACAGTTGACATCCGTTGAATTAGAGTAACTGACTCTGATACTGATCAATCTCTGAGGTACGTTAATACATTTAAATAAGCTGATGGAAGAACCTCAACCGAAATCATAAAAAATAATGAGTTCAGTATAAAAGTAATTAGTACGATGAATCCAGTTCTTTGGAACAATAATATTGTAAATAACGCAAAAAGAATCATTAATAATTCATTTGTTCAAAGCTTATTAATATGCGGAGATTAAACTTGGACATTATATCACATGCAAGTAAATTATTGGTTGTATAAATGGACTATTTTTTAATAAAAAATCAATTCTAATTGAGGAAGACGGATAAAAAAGACACTCATCATTTAAAAAATATATTATTCTAATTATCAGAGGCCTCTTGAATTTCGAGTCTTAGTCAATATGTTCGGTCATTCGAATCATGTGACTAAAACAATCCGGTTAAAATTGTCATCCGTATTTCTTCCCACTTGCTATATATTTTCAGTGCCCAAAATTCGCTCCCGGAATACATTTCTGACGCATTTTGATCATACTCAATCTATGTTTTATGTTTGTTAGTATTAGTTTTTCAAAAGCCTCACGCTTCCATATTTCAATCCTGTATTATAACCAATTGTTAGGACCAAAATTTCACTAACAATGGAAAACAACAGAATTATGCAGTTATTCTGCAGTGTGTTACTGCGTATTAAGGAAGTTGTGAATCTTTTAACTTACTTTTGGAGTCTGTCAATCAGAGCTTTAGTGTTTATGCACGTAGCCTGATGTGCAAGCCATATGTTGTCATACTTTTTTTATAAGCCGGATGTAAACTTCATGTTAAGACATAGGTCTATTAGAGTGTGTGATGCTAACTATATTCTGTCTCATATAACACACAACAATCACAACTCAACATTAGTTATAATGTAACGGATCTACATAATAATAATAATAATAATAATAATAATAATAATAATTCATCCACAGTAATTCTGCCCGAGGGCAGGTCTTTCACTGCAATCATACGTAGCATTTTCATTCTATGCTTTGCAGCTTTACTAGGGAATTATAGGTGTGATAGCTTCCCGTTGCTTTCCACACCGGTGATGGATGGTGATGATAATGATAAGGATGATGATGATACCCGGATGATTTTCGGGGACCGTTGGGCCCTAAGCTTCCTGACATTTGTCTTACAGGTGAGGAAAAACCCCGAAAAAAATATACACCGTGTTCCAAAATGATGGACGGGGTTTTAAGTAGTTGGTATAGCTTTACAAACAAAATTGAATGCCTGCTATAATGAAAGAAAAACTGTGGAAGTTTCATGTCCTGTATGCAGTTTTTTTCTTTGTCATTATTACATTGTCAGCGTTAAATTTGTGAAAATGGCGATTGTTGTACAGAAGTCATTCTGTGTGTTGCAATTTGCGAGGTCTGGTTCCATTGTTGCAGTGCAGCGAGCTTTCCAACGGCAATTTGGAATTAATCCTCCGACAGATAAAATTATCCGTCGATGGTATAAACAGTTATAAACAACTAGATGTATCTGTAAGAGGAAAAGTCCAGGACGTCCACGAACACCAAATGACGCGTCTGTCCGGATGACATGATACATTCCCATACCCTCCACGGTCTCCCGAACTTACACCTTGTGATTCATTCGAGTGGGGATATGTGAAGGACCATGTGTACGTGCCACCACTTCCGGTCGACCTTCCAGACTTGAGGACAAGGATTGTTCCTGCTGTTAAAACCATGCTGACCAAGGTTAGGGAGGAATTCGACTCTCAGCTAGATGTGTGCTTTGTGACGAAAGGTGCTCTCATCGAACCCTTATAAAGTATGTTATGAAAACTCGAAGAGTTCCTCTTTAATCTCGTGTAACTTTTGTTCTTATATATATATATATATATATATATATATATATATATATATATCATGTAAGGGAAACTTAATAACTTTGAAACCCCGTCCATCATTTTAGAACAACCTGTACTATCTCAGGATAAGGATTTTAGAGAGTTTATATTCGCCATAAACTACTGGATACGATAGTGCTAATGAGTTAATAATAATAATAATGATAATAATAATAATAATAATAATAATAATAATATAATAATAATAATAATAATAATAATAATAATACTTTATTTATTCTGGCAGAGTTAAGGCCATAAGGCCCTCTCTTCCACTCAACCAGCACAAATACAAATACATATTTGACAAATATAGATATACACTATACTAATTATAAACAGATATAGATACAATAAATGTAGCAATGTAAATTTCATGTACAAACAACATTTTATAGGGTAACAACAATTATAATACGATAATAATAATAATAATAATAATAATAATAATAATAATAATAATAATAATATAAATATGATAAATTATACGAGAAACACCAATTAATATATATACCTTACACTGGGTAATAATGAAGTCGAGGTTAGAGCAAATTTAAATTTAGATTTCTTTTAAAAGATGCCAATGTCCGGCAGCCCCTTATTTCTTGTGGTAGGGAATTCCAGTTGCGAGAAGTGAAGATGGTATATGACATGGAGTGATGTGATGTCCTATGTTGCGGTATATTAAGCAAGAGACTATGTTGTGATCTTGTGTTTAAGTTATGGTTTGAGGATAGATACTGGAAACGAGATGATAAATAATTGGGAATCGAGTTACTTAGAAGCTGAACATTAAAATAGGCATACTATTTATTTGAAACTTTCGCATTGAAATATCTGAAAGTAGAAGAATCACTGTTTACTGTTTACGGATTGGAGAGACTATACGTTGAGAATGGTTTCAGAGATGTTCCTCAGTCTAAATGAATTTAATAAGCGCCCTTACAAGATTGTAGTTCTTGTTTGATTCCAAAGTTATTTTTATGTGGAAAATTGTCTCGTGTGCCATTAACAATCTTTTTCATAAATTATCTCACGAGTGATTTACAAATCATCGATAAATTCACGAAGTGACGATTGAATTTAGCTAGAGGATTTATAAATCAAGAGAGGCATTTCTTAGGACTATCCAACTAATAACATTAAGCTGTTTACTCAAAAATCATTATTTAAATATATTTACCGGTATTTTAAAATATTTATATATTTAATGTGAACGACGATGTTTGAAAACAAATCAGAAATGTGTGGTTATGTTTCATTTGTTCATCCACTGCAACTTGATCATATTCATTGTCAATTAGGATCGCAATATTGTAAGTATGCACCGTAGTGGAGAAAAATGAAACACGTCAAACTGCATATTGCAACCAACATTATAGGTTATTAATGTATGTTTTAGTAAACGACTCAGTAAAATCATTATTTAAAAACACAATTATTGAACACACAATTATCAAATATATAATTCGAAGGAATCTGTTCATTATTTGCTATATTCTATATATTTGTTGAAGAGTCAGTCACTGCTCCGACCTGTTCAGAATATTAAAAAGGAGGAGCTTTTTTCATCACAAAAGCACAAGGTGGTTAAGAGGATTCGAGAAAGAGCGGTTCGAAACACGACTGTGATTAGTTGTAAAACAAAATTCATTGAAACGTGATTGGCCATTAACTCCCATAGACTATGTAAAATTTTACTTTGGGTAGAGGGAAGGATTACAAACTTGTTTAAGTGGCTACTCAGTTGTACAACATTAATACATGTATGTATGTGTTATAAACATTTTTGTGGATTCTATGCCGCCATGCCACTTACATAAATTCAAATCCTAAAACGGAAAAACAAACAATGTATTGTTGCAGCATGAATAATAAACTGAGAGAAATATATATGTTGATTTTTTCCCAAAACCAAAAGTGAAAATGCCTTAAAATGAAATGAGAAGTTGAAGTCAAGGTAACCTAAAATCGCTATATTTACAATGTAAAAAAATATTAGTCGTTGCTCAGACAGTGTAGCCAACTTATCAGAAAAAAAACCACTAACAAACAATATATGTTTCTTTTTTTTTTTTTAATGAGAAATGTCTTTATATGAAATGAGAAGTTGAGGTCAAAATAACCTAAAATCGCTATATTTACAATGTAAAAAATGTATTAGTCATTGCTCACGCTAGTGTAGCCAACTTATCACAAAAATCCACTAACAAAGAATTGAACACAAAACTAATCTGGGGTACTAACTCGCCCATTCTCTCGCCCTAATTTCCCAAATCATCACAAATTTTCCCATGTTATAACCCTAACTTGCCCTTAGTTTAGTGGACATCTGGCGTATAATCCCCTTATATGTGAGTAAACATGTTAGAAATTGGCTATAGTAGGAACATGTGTTATCACATTGGCCAACATGACGTTAACGTTCATTTGTTCTTCGATCGACTTACACAGGTGGGACGATGGCATAGAATAGCCATTTTTTTCTCTTAACATACGTTAATATGGAAGTTGTTTATTAAAATGCTAGAAGGTTTGTTTAGCTGAAGAATTTTGGGAATGGGAGTTAATTTAACAAAGAATGACTGCACGAGTATTTGCCTATTTTAATACTGTTTCAAATTAAAATTTTCACAAGTTAATTTAAAATAATTTCGAGAGATAAAGATAACTGTGTACATTTTGATGGAATGGGGAAAATTGGCTCGCATGAAATAACCATGAATTTTCATTAGCATTGTTTTAGTTCATTTATAAATTAAGCACGAAAGCATTCAGTAATATATTAATTGGTAACAAAAATATTTACTTCTAGTTTGTTTCACTATGTATTTAATCGAAAATTCATCCGCAGCACGAACGTGGAGTAATTACCTTTTGTAATCCTGAATTTGATTTAATACCACATTAATTTACAGCTTGTATTAGTCCCATTGCTTACAATTATCCACGGAATGTACTTATACACAATTATAATGATCAGGAAATGACATCATATGGATTAGATAATAAATTGTTACAAACTAGACATCAATAAAACTAAATATATGCTCACACATAGAAGGAGAAATACAAATTGATAATGGAAATGGACAGTTAATGACAAATGAGAGAAATTTTGAAGAAATGGCTAAATTCAAATACCTAAGAACAATATAATTACAAACAGGAATGAGATGCAGAATGAAATTAAACATAGACCCAATTCTGGAATTTGATATTATGCATTACAGGAATGCATATATGGATGCTAAACGTGGTCTCTTACTTCAAGGGAGGAAAGCAGATTACGAGTATTTGAGAATAAAGTTCTTAAGGAAATTTTTTGGAGTATATAACCGTGAACTATGTGGTCTTTATACAGGAAACCACATACAACAACAATTTAATCTCGTAAAATACGATGGGTAGGACTTGTGGCACGAATGGGGAATGAAAGAGTTTCGTGGAAGCTTCTTGTAGGAAAACCAGAAGAAAAGCGCCCAGTTGGTAGATCAAGAATGAAGTGCGAGAATAACATTAACCATGATTTGAGGAAAGTAGATTATACAGAACATGATTGGAAAATATTAGTTCAGGATAGGGATATATTGAGAGCTTATGTCCGCGCGGCTATGAATGAACGGGTTCGAAAAAGCCAATGAGTTAGTTAGATACTGTAATCTTTATCGGCTTTATTAATCTAATAGTTCAGTTTGTTGCCAGTGGCCTCGAGGGTCTTTGGTTCAAACCCGATAGATATTGATTGATCTTCAAGCGTGAAAAATTCAAGGGATGAATCCTCCGGAAGGTGAGGGACTTTAAGCCATGGAACCCGAGTCTGAAACTTTTCGTGCTCCTAAAAGAACCCCATGCCTAAATTAGATTATCTGGGCAAAACATAATAGGTTTTTCGCATTCACATAATACCCTAGTTGACTGCAAGTTGTCTCTTTATGCGATGAGCTAACCATTTCCCACTGGTTGACATCTGTTGGTAAATAAAGTGACTAAATTCTTCTTCAACTTCAGGGTTCTGCTGTAAGCATGTGCCGACTCAAAGCATATCCCTCCATCTGGTCATGGGGCGTCCAACAGAACGTTTAATATATCTCTTGGAAAATATTGTAAAGCCTGTTTTGATACAGGAGTTGTCTCCATTCGATTTATATGTTGAAACCATTTTAATTTGTTGTCTGTCAATGTATTTCTTAATTTATATATTTTTAATTGTTCTTTAACGTCGGTATTCCGGATATGATCTCTTAAAGTGTGGCCTGCTATGCTTCTTAAAAAAACGCATTTCTGACGTTTCTATGTTCCTTTTTACAAATTTATTTAATGTCCAGTTTTCACTTTCGTAAGTAACTAAATTATTTTGATTTTTTATAATTACCGCAAGAGTGCACTCTTTCAAGTGGTGATGTACAGCTATAAACAGGCAGACTAACTGTAATATTTTATAATGAACCAGGAGTGGGGTTTGGATCGAATCTACTCTTTGATATTGACGAAGGGGCACGAAGTGGAAGCTATGAATTTGAATTTATGAAGTCAGAGTTGAGCCTAAATATAAAAATAAGAGGGCCAAATAATGAACAAAAATAATATTTTATCATAATCTTCAATAGCTGCATAGTTTAGACTATCAGGCCTGTTACAGGGGTGGAAGCAATTAATTTGAATTTATTATGCCAGAGTTGGGCCTACATATCTAAATAGGAGGGTTAAATTAATGCATCAATAGCTTCATTGTTTAGACCATCTGGCTTGTTACGGGAAATTACATTTTACCATCACCATCATCATCAATAGTTGATGGTTTAGACCATCTGGTCTCTTACGACTTTAAGATCAAGATGAGGTATTGCGACGCATTGTTGGTCTGGCTTTTGAATTTTGCGGGTGACAGCGAGAGTCGGGTCTCGCCTTATATGGTAGAGAAGGATTTGTGAGCTGTCGCCTCACGAATTCGAAAGTCGGCTGAGAATTTTCCACATGCGTTTATACCTCCACACTAGAAAAGTCTTTTCTTGAGACTTCTATTCTAGAAAAGTATCGAATGGGCGCCGAGAATATGCTATCACATATATAAGCAGTTTCGAAGGTCGGAAGAGTCAGTCGTGACAGAATAGTGTATTAATGAACTGAACTCCAGAATGAAAACAAGATTTTCTAACTAAAAAATTAATTAATTAAAATAAATAAATTAATTAAATGTGTTTTTATGTTTAGTTGAATAGCCTAAGTAAAAAGAAAAGCAGCGAGAGTGGCTGGGTCGTATGAATGATATCATATGGAAAAACAAATGGGATATTAGTACTTAAAAAATATACCAAAACAAGAATGTATAAATCAGTGTCACGCCCAATATATATTGACCTATGCCCCCGAAACAAGAACAGGTAATGTTAAAACAAAACAAACTTTAGAAACAAATGAAATGAATATTCTGAGGTAGATCGAATTAGAAATGAAGAAATAAGGACTCGGCTGAACAATATTCAGGCAATGGGTGAATGGGTGGAAAAAAGTTTTGAATGAAATCAACAACTTTCCGCATGACACTAGTACGAAATATACGCATAGCAAGAGATAAGTTACCAGAGGATGGGAGAAGGACACCTGGAAAACCAAAAGATTCTGGATGGAACAGATCGTGGACCTAGGTAAAACAAAGAGAAGAATAAGTAAAAAAAAAAATTGTAAATTTATGTAGTTATTATTTTCAAATACTCCGTGCTGATAACCGGCGTTGTCCAGAAATTTACTTATTCCGATCTTCTTGTAATAAGTGAGCTGAAAGACAAACATGGTTTATATGTGAGTTATCCGTAAAGGATAGACATTTGCTGTCGCGGTCTTTTTTTTTTTAATTTTAAGGTATTCAATTTTGTGTACATTAATTTGGTGTATTTGTTAAAGTTGAGGCAGTGAAAGCTATTTTAAGCTCAGCGACTTTTTTAGTGTACCGATGCACTTTCTTTTTATATACAGGGTGTTTCAGAATAAGTATTACAGACTTCTAGAGATTGTAAAGGGGACTTAGTACATAAAGGTTTGATAAGGAACCCATGTCAGGAAACATACAATTTCGATGTAAAATAGGTTTGAAGATCGAAACACAATGGTCTGATATCGTGTGTCTTGTGTTTCAGAATAAATATTACTGACTTTTAGGGGTTGTACTACAAGTGTGGTTCCACGTAGCGACCATGTTGTTCATTGCACAAAGTGTACCTGCGACGCATGTTTTCATACATACGCCCCAAAAGACCTGGTGTGTGCTCAATAATTTCTGCTGCCGCCAGAATTCGTACAAGAAGATATTCCTCCGACTCGACAGATGTAGTACAACCCCTATAAGTCTGTAATACTTATTCTGAAACACAATACACACGATATAAGCCCAATGTGTTTTGATCTTCAAACTTATTTTACATCGAAATGGTATTTCCGGACTTGGGTTCCTTACCAGAACTTTATCTACCAAATCTCCTCTACAACCCCTAGTAATACTTATTCTGAAATATCCTTTATAAAGAAAATAACTTTCAGTATGAGGCAATATAGAAAACACTGAATAATGTAAATCCAAAAAGAACTTTCAATCTACTGTAAAGCATTTCTTACGACACATAACAGGATAAGATATTGATCATTCAATGGAAGTGCAGCGTTACACAGTCCTTGCCATTGAGTTACCATTACAGTAATCAAACAGATGTCAAAATCGCGAAGATAATATAAGTATAGTTGCATAATAATTGCAAAAACCTAGCGCTATATAAAACTAATTGAGTTGTTTCTTGTTTGCAGGTTTCTGTTGCGCCATTTTGAAAATTGAGCATTGCGAGGTGAGTACGAAGTGATAGCCTGTGTAGACTATTTAACTCATGCCCCAAATGGGAGTCAATGACCAATCACGTTTCAATGATTTCTGTATTACAACCAATCAGAGACGTGTTTCACGAAATAATTATCAACGTTAGGATTATCATATATTAAGCAAAGCTCCTCCTTTTTAATATTCTGAACAGGTCTGACCGTTATTTTGCAGTGACTGAGCCTATAACAAATACGGCTACCAGATTGTATATAATAGTGCTTACATGTCAACATTTGTAGCAATTGATTATACCACCAAAAAAAGAAACCACTGTTTGCACTTTCTTAAATGTATACGACATCAAAAATGAATTAATATACAGATTGATGTGTTTCATTTTTTCTCCACTAGAGAGCATTCTTACAATATTGCGTTCCTTTGGCAATAAATAGTATGATCTGGTTGCAGTGATAAACAAAAGAAGCAGTAGAAGCGTAGGCTACCTATCGTTTCTCATTAGTTTTCAAACATCACCGTTTACTTTAAATATAAAAATATTTTTAAATAACTGTAGTTAAATAATGATTTGTGAGTAAACAGCTTTATTTTATTCGTTAAATAGTCCTAACAAATGCCACTCTTGATTTCCAAATTCTCTAGATAAATTCACTCCTCACTTCGTGAGTCGTGAATTTATCGATAATTTGGAAATCACTCGTGGCATTACTTATGATAAAGCTTATTATCCTAATATACCTGACGTCACAAATTAATACATTGCTAAACAAATGAATATCAGTTATATTGTCTACATTATTAAAAAAACCGTATATAAAATTTTCCTTTTGTACACAACACAATTTCACGCCTATGAAACACCAATGTAGAATTTTAAAACGTGGGATACATACAAAAGTAATTTCGCGTATTCAATTATCATATATTCATTTAAAATCGCGGCTGAGGAAAATTGCGCGTTTTATTTCTATAATTACTTAGTTAAAGTCGTCAGTTTGTTGGCAAAACTGCGTAATAAGTGAGTAGATGTCCCCAGTGTTTGAAAGTACGAGTAAAAATTATGTTTCTAAAAAAATAACATTTTCACATTGTCCATTAGAACTCGTACTCCATATGCAATATTTCTACCGAATGATCTAACAGTAAGTGGTTTTTTTCGTGAATGTGAAAATATATTTAATACACACATAACGAAATACAAAGTTAATATATTGTAATATTATTCTAATGAATGATTTGGCCTTCAAATTTCATTAATTTCAACTGCTAACCACATTTCTTAGGATTAAGTAGAATTTCCTTATTAAGCTACTTTATACTAGAAGGTTAAAAATCATAATATGTCAGTCGTCCTAAAACGTCGGTTAAGAAACTTCGGAGGCCTTTCGGAACAGTTTCCTTCTTCAGAGTTTGGAAGTTTCTATTTGGTTTTGATTATTGTTTTATACAGAAAATTCTTCTCCTTCTTCATAATTTGTAGGATTTTCATCCTATTTATTTCTAAAATCACTCCTCGGAGGAAGACGTATTGAATGTAGGCCTACATCCACTGTCTATCCATCTCTTGGTTGGTCTTCCTCTAGTTCTTCTCCCGTCCATTGGTCCATCTTCATTAGCTCTTTTTTTGCAAGTTGTTGTCTTCCATTCTTTCTATATGACCTTTTCAATATCTTCGTCTATCTATAATAAATTTGGTTATATCTGGAATATGACATTTGTCCCTAATTTCTGTGTTGTGTATATTATCAAATAATGTTTTCCCCTTAATAGTTCGTAAGATCTTCATTTCACATGGAAATTAAAGACATTTATTAGCATGTTTAAACAATTCCAAATTTGTATTTTACAGTTATTATATTTTTATGGTTATATTTACTCGCTAGCAATAGAAAGTCATCTAGTGTGTAGAATTGGTAACCTGTCTGTATTATATGTTTTGCAGAACTTGATTTTCCTTCATTGTATTTAAAATCTCTTAAGATGTTCGTCAAATCTTGTATTAAAATTCCTAATGATTCTACTGCTTAAATATATTAACTAAATTAAATTAAGGCCTAGGCCTATATGTTAATGTTGTAAACATTTTTCATTAAATTTAATTGGCGCTCATTAGTCACTAATACTAATATAATCCTTATTCATGTGGTTTATTGTATTATTTATAGAGGTGTCGATTTATTTATTTCGTATTGTCTTAAGGCAATAATTATATTTTAATTAAAGTAAAACGGTGTTATACATGAATTGATGCTCGGTTTGAATAAAAAATTGTTTCCTGACTTTTATTCTTCTTCTTCTTCTTCTTCTTCCTTTCCAGGATTAGGCCAATGCGACCTGTTCCGGCCTCAAGTCCATCGTTTCCTTGGCCGTCCCAAAGATCTTTTTCCATGTGGTTTATAGGCGTTGATCTTTTTGGGTAATCTTGTATTGTCCATTCCGTCTAAATGTTCTTTCCACTGGTATTTGTGCTCGTCTAGTTTATCGAGTATTGAAAATATCTCCAATTCATTTCTTATTGATTCATTGTGTAATCTATCCATGCGTGTACATCCTTTTACGGATCTTAAACATTTCATTTCAGTGGCTTGAATGTGTGAGATATATTTTTTGTAAGTACCCAAGATTGAGATTCATATAAAAGAAAAGGAACAGCCATAATTTTATAAAACCTGAGCTGAGTTTCTCTTCGAGTCTTTCGGAGGGTTCTTATTATGGTGCCATTCATCATTTTATATCGGTTTAATTTATTGTGTATATCCCATTCGTAGCTGTATGTTATATCTGAACCAAGATAGTTAAAGTGTGCTATCTGTTCTATTATTTCATTATTGATTACTATTTTTGCTCTGACTGGCACTGTGCCCTGAAAAGCCATAATTTTAGTTTTTTTCCTGACTTTTAAAAACCTTTTAAATATCACTACATGTGTACACCATTATTTTGATTTAGGCTGTAAAATGTGAACATCTCGCTGTCAGTCTTCTTCTCAAGGTTAGATAAGTCGTGGAAAATGTCCTAACCCGAGTGTGTAGCTAGATTTAAAACAGTTAAAAGGTTTCAAAAGTGCGAATATATTAGTATGATTATATCCGTACATCCCCGCATTGGGATGAGGCTTTTCCCTAACGGGATATAACTAACCAAGCTAATTTAGTTATGCTTATTTCCTTATAGTACATAAGGACTTTATTAGACTAAAAGTAAGATACATACAATGTTATTTACAAATATGGGTCGCATGGGCAGTAAGCCGTACGTGCTGTTGACAGTCCGTTACAATAAAATAATGTTTGGTAATAATATACTTAAAACAAAAAAACAAAACACAATAATATTGCAATTACATAACAATAAAATTACATTATACATTGACTTGGTTATGTAGAATTATTAAGAATTAATGGCATTGCAATTTGTTAACGTATTTATTTATTCATGAATGAGTGTTGTTCTTATTTTCCGCGTTTGTCCAGAAATTTACCCACATTTATCCAATTTTCTGGGCTTACCAATAACTCGTAGCATGCCAATCTTGCACGATTTGAATTTAGAAATCTTTCCGGTAATAACTGACGCCTCCAATATTCCAAATCGTTACCTTTTCCTAATATATGTATATCGTCTTCAAAGCTCCCGCACATCGGACATATTCGCATATCGTGATCGTCGCTAATTTAAAAAAAAATTTCCTTGCCCCTAACGTGAACCAAGCAAGCCCTGATCTCTCCTTAAATCCTAGATTGAGTATATAGGATACTTTTCCCCAAACTTGTTTTAGGTCTCTTTGTAAAAACAGTGAACGTTTTCCCGCACTTTCGGCCAGAATATTTTGTTGGGTTATATCTAAGTACCTCCTTCTTATTTTTCTCCACACAGTCTTGCGATTTTCAGTCCCTTTTTCTCATACCCACCCATCCCAATCTTTTGGAGTTCTCTCCTAACCTCGTCTGCCCAGAATTTCACATTTGCGTTCCTAATTTGGTGGTCGTAACAAATTGCTCTGAGCATTGTTTGTTCACCTTGGATTACCCGCTACCAGTACTTAAGTACACGAATTTTGCAGTTTATGTCGTCCTGAAATGGCCTAAATTCATATAAAATTCCACAGTTAGAAACGGCCTTACTAAGTCCTGTAATATATTTTAGAAAATGCGTATATACCTTATTTAGTATTATCGTTCTTTAAAATCCCCAAAACTCACTACTATAGTGCATTACTGGCCTCACCATCGCTCCATACATTTTTTCTAACGTACTAACTGGAATATCGGGCACTCTACCCAGAATACCGAGAATACTATTAAGTTGTTTCCTCCCTTTGAATAATGCTACATCAATATGTTTCTTCCACTTTCCGTTTATTTTCAACGTCGTACCAAGATATTCAAAATCTTTCACGTTTTGAAGAATTTGATATCTGTATTTCCATTCCTCTGCTCTGCCGTAAATCGTCCCATTTTTGAACGTCATTGTTTTTGTTTTACTAACATTTACAGTCAATCCCCAATTTCCAGTAGGTCAAGATCTATTTTCAATCCCTTGATTGTCTTGGAACAGATAATTAAATCATCTGCAAACAAGAGGACTGGGAATTTAACATTTCTTATCTCCGGAGCCTCAATGTCAACTTCTAGCATTGTGGCTGCTATATCATCAAAATAGATTAAATAGAATTGGTGACAAAATGCAGCCTTGTCTCACTCCCCGATTTTCTTGACTGCTCTCTGTGATATATATCAGCGAGTGACATGTGGTACGTAAGCATATCACATCAAAAAGATATCTAGTAGGCAATTAAAGTAGACTTTTACTTGGATAAGGGAAGGCCGATTAAATTTTGCTCAGAGGCTTTAATTTAGGTTTGAAGTTCTCTTAAGACCCCGAAAATCTTCAGATTCGGGATCCTCCCAGAGTACTTGTCCCTTTGATTTTTCTATCCTAAATAATTCTTAGACCCCGTGCGAGTTTGAACTCGCAACCCTTGGGATCATAGGCAAGTAACTTGACCCCTAGATCACCGAGACAGATTATGTACGTTATATACGTATTTATTGTATTTATTTAAATTATATTAACTAACTAACTCACTGGCACTACCAAATTTCTACTGGTTCTACCACTTAGATGTATTAGCTAAATTAAAATATAGCTTATAAATGATGTTCTAAACATATTTTTATAAATTTATTTGATGCGAATTAATTAATAATATTACTATGATTGTTATTCATGTGAAGTTTGATGGCCGGGCTGACATAAGCTCTCTATATATCCCTATCCTGAGATGTTTTCCAATCATCCCCTGTACAATCTACATCCCTCAAATTTTGTTTAATATTCTCCCACCTAATTCTTAGTCTACCAACTAAGCGCTTTCCGTCTGGTTTTCCTACAAAAAGCTTCCATACTCTTCTTACATTCCCCATTCGTGTATTTAAATTATATTAATAAATAAAATCCTATGTGCAGGTTTATGTAACACGAAGTCAAACGTCGGGGGGTTTCCTCGCTGGATATAGGTTGGTCGGTTGAGCGTTCTAAAAAAATTGGGTGTATATAGGGAACAGAAAATGAAAAATGGAGCGCTTATAATGAAGGCAGTTCCCTCCTCTCTTCTTCATCGTCTCTTCTTTGCCATGATAAATCAGTAATGGAGGCACACACGAAATGAACGCAAGGGCATAGCATAGGCCCTTTCCTCTTCCTTCTTCTTCCTTTCCTAGCTAATTACATCCGTTTACTAATGTAACAGCAGGGAGCCTACAATGAATATTTTACGTGGTTGTGCCCCTTGCGAATGTGTGTGTGGGTGTGTGTGTGCTTATTGGACGTCTACCTCCCCCCCCTCCCTGGCTCGTTCCTTTACCAACCTCCTGTCCGCTAACGTCGACCTCTTAGCCCCTTGCGAAACAAATTTCACTTAACTTGAAGGAGAAAAGGGGAGGGTAGAAGACTTTTCTCTCTAAAAGAGACCGTCTTACGCTGAAATTGTCCTACTCAATATTTTATTGCTCTATCATTGGATTTACGAAGGTTAGAGTAAGTTGAGAATGGAAAACTTGAGCAGCTGGGGAATGGAGTGTTCCAGTTCTAAAGCCCTTTTCCATGTCTGCATTGTTGTTGTGACCTTTTCCGTTCTAAGTTAGTGATTAAGACTTTCCATGTAATGGTTAGACAACTTAAAAATTCATTAAGACCATATTCTCACTACGTAATTTATAAGTTCATCTTTTTTTTTCCTCTTGATGAAAAGGACAGAGAGCCACAGTTACTAAAGTACGGAAATTTGTTTAACGTGTTTCATGCAATTCTTAACCTCAACACGCAATCTTGCTTAAAGAAGTAAATAATGAATGATTTATCATCTTAATTGAAAAAATCCTCTTCCCCCTTTCTTTTTTCCTTTTCTTCATTTATCCTCCTCCTATTATCATTTTCTAAGCCTAGCATAGATCTCTGACCGGTTTCACATGAATTGTTCCGTAATTTCTGGCCTATTTCAAAGAATGTTTTATTGCCTGCAATTTATTTCATTATCTTGCCCTCATGCATTCTTTTTATGTAATTTCTATACACTGTCCAGTCATTTACTGGTTTAAATTTTGCATTTGAGTAGTAATTAAGGGGGTGATGAGTGAAATTTCTATTTTATACATTTTGTAACCTACATACCTGATTCGTTGTACACACATTCATGCCATAATACGTAATATTATACTCAAATTTCATCCTTCTATGCTTAAAATGTTTGAGTTATAAGAAAATCCATTTAAAAATTTGCATATTAAAAATTTTAATTTGTCCCATAATTTTTAGTAATTTTTTAAAAATTTTATTCTACACGACCACTGGCTTATGTAGAACAACACTATGCATTAACTTTTCTATATCATTATAATAAAGGAAGAAAAAATGTATACATATTCTGTATATGAATTTTTTTTAATTACTACACATATTTTATTTTTTATTTAAAAAACTATCAACTTTGTTTCAAAATCCATGCACAGACGTATTAGCCATAGTGTGTGGGATATGCAGTGAAACGTTCGTGCTTCTATCATTAAATTTGTCAATGCTATTTTGATTTGAATGTATTGAAATGCAATGAAAATAAACGTGTGGAAAGCCAATTTCAAAGTTTGCATGCAGTTAAATTAGACTGTAGCATACATGCCCCCCTACAGTCATTAGGGAAAGTTACAAGCGCCATAAGACACTGAAACTTCACCAACTTACACTTTAAGGTACGTAGTATCTCTTAATAAAAAAAAACAAAAAATGCTAAATTTTACCAAAAATGTCGAAAATTTCACTCATCACTTCCCTTAAATTTCTAACTCGTTCCAAGTTATTTTTTGCAACCATTTTCCTTATAATGACCTCCATTCTTTAGGGCTCAGTATTTGTTTTAATAATAACTTATCTCTAGTTTCTCAGCCTATGTTACTTACCAATTTTATATTATTTTTCCATCCCAATGGGTAAAGTTAAGCGTTTATGACTACATTTTAAGGTCCCGGTCAGACCATAGAATTTTTTCCTGAAAGAGAATTATTCCTGTGGTTGCCCATGGTCTGGAATTTAAGTTACGTTTAGCGCTCCTGGCGCTTCATTATCATCAGGTCAACCGCTGTGGTCTCGAGGTAGCGTGCTGCCTTGTCACGGTTTCGATTCCCGGTCGGGTAAGGCTCCTGGGTGAGGTTTTTTGTTTTTTTTTCTCACCTGTAAGACAAATGTCAGGAAGCTTAGGGCCAATGGTCCCCGAAAATCGTACGACCACCATCATCATCCTTCCCTGGTGTGGAAAGCAACAGGAAGCTACCACACCTTTAATTCCCTAGTAGAGCTCCAAAGTATAGCATGGCAATGCTATGATTGAAGTGAAAGGCCTGCCCTCGGGCAGAATTACTATGGATGGATGACTGTGCCTATCATCAAGGTAACGTAACTCCGACTTCCAGGTATCAAACCTAGGAAATAGATTGCAATTCCTCCAAAGTCAGACAACCTAGTGGCGAGGGGGGGAAAGAAAAAAAATATATATTTGACTGTGAGTCCCTGGAACAAATAGGCTGCCTATGTACATGTTTGTTAGATATAAAATTAGCCAAATTTCAGAGAATCTGTGGAACAATTAATCGAACTTTTAAAAATAAAAATCGAAGAGACACGAAATTAAAATGTTATAATTATGGCTGTCCCAGTCATATACTATGGAAGTAAAATATCGACAACAAAAAATATAAGAAAGTAAGATAAGGACTTCGGAAATGAAATATTTGAGAGGAGTTAAAAATGTTCAAAATTAGATCACATGAAAATAAAAAAATACTAGAGGATTAGAAATGTTTAATTTGAATGGTAGATTAAAATATTATGAGCAACAGTGGAAAGAACATCTAGAAAGAATGCCTACTACAAGATTGACTAAACAAACATTGAACTATAAAGTTAGTGTAAACAGATCCATGAGTAGACCTAGAAGAAGATGGCTGAAAACTATTTGAAGCTGGAACAGGTAATACAATGCCTATACCTTGGAGTGAACATGATTCTGTATATATTTTGTAGGAAATTAATCATTTTAATAAATATGTCCAATAAAAATTAATGATGAAATTTCATCATTGTATTGAACCGAAAGTACTATTTTCGGTTCGCTACGGTAGTGCCGTTATCCTCCCTGGACAGTAAAATTCGTGAACTATGCCAATATCCTTTCTCTATGCATCTACCCCTACTCTCCTTTTTTCCTCTCCTGTTGCGTTGTTTGTGCTGCGCATCTCCCCTTCTGCCTCGGAACGCTCAAATACGCAATGCACATCAAGAACATTATCATTCGATCGGAACTTTGAGTTGAGACAACGTCGTCTGGAGCCGCGAGTGGCGTGGTTTAAGTTTTGGTCCTGAGGACCGGGGAAAGACTACCCTGACTTGGACCGTGGTATGAATGTGGTGTGAGGTATGATATAGTTTTGTCATGTTAAAGATTATTATTTTTTTTTTTGTTGAAGAATGATCCAGTATTTACATTTGTTATCTTTTTCATCCACTTCAGACGTATTGTTTATATTAAACATCATTTTTATATTTATCCTGGTAAATGTTCAAGTTATTTATGTGCATGCTGCTGTTTGATATCCCTGTACTGAAACTTACTTATTCAGGAGATCATTCTAGCTTCCTTTATTTTCCGTCTAGCTTTCATGATTAATAACAATAATGATATATTCAGTTTAAATCAGAATCATAAACTACTCTACTGTTTTGAGATATATTGTTGATTCATGTTTAAGTGTTTAGGAAAGAAAGATGAATCAATCTTTGCCTCCTATGGGCCCGGGCAAAGGTTTTTGATTAATAACCTCGGATGTTATGAACTCTACGTTAGTATATGCAACGGAAACAAAAAACGATTCAATAAATGATATGCACAAATATTAGCAGTCAGCGTGGTTATAAAGATGAGATAAAGAACACTGCACAGTATATTGAAATCCCAACTAGTTGTTTATCTTGACGACTGAGGAAAAGCATCATAAAGCTAACACTGGTCGACAAAAATGAACTTTTTTCTTTTACAAGAATAAAAATATGAGATTTTAGAAGTATTTATCCTGAATTTAATTATCATTTCAATTTTTCCTATCAGACAAGAGTTTTCTATGATATTCATTTATATTTTTTTATAATTTTTATAATTTAATAAAATCCATCTAATTCTAACTCATTCTGACTTACCTAGAAAGTGATAGATAGTGATTTTCGGGCATATTTTGCATCTGGAACATCTCCCTTCTTGGTCAGCCAGTATATTAAACTCCACTTGCCTTAATAGCTCTTTTCCATTGTGGAAATTTGCTGATGAAAACGCTCACTGTGCTCATCAGAGACAGCCCTAAGGTTTTCCGGAAATAAGTCAAGTGAGAGACCAAAAAGTGCATTTTTAAGGAGTAGCTGTCACAAAAAAAAACTGTGCCTGATGGAAAAATTCTGACTACATTTCTGATTTTTAGCATGAAAAAATGCACTAGGATTCACTAATCAGATTTCTTGTGAAGAAAACCTTGTCGACCAGTGTAATCAGAGAAAAGTATATAATTGAAGGCACATAAAACATCTGTTCTATCTGTATCAGGATCGAGGGCAGGAGAAGGGTAGCATAACTAAACAGCTTTAAGGCATGCTACTGCTTCTTTCTAAAGCTATATTTAGTCAAAGACACCTTGAAGCTTAGTTTTATTTGAATATTTGATATTTTATAGCAATTTATATTCCAATAATTGCCTTAATGAATTTAGTTTACTGGCTTAATGGCTGAACAGTTTCATTTATGATTTGTTGTTTTAAGTAATGAAAGCAGACAGCTGAAAATAGCACGAATTTATAAAACAATGCATCACGTCATTTTGAAGTAGCCGCCAGTAAACTGCCTCTGGGAGATGCCAATCAATGAGTATTACTGCATGCCCTGTGGACACGCCTTCAAAAATTTTCGTGACAAATATCAAACAGCATTAGCAGATAAATCATTCATGAAACCAAATCTATATTTTTTAACCGTAGGCTTTGCTGTTTTGAATTGACAATGCAAAATACGTCCGCAGGACAGTTAAATATTTTATATTATTGTGGCTTTTATTTATTGTCTTTTCGTTCTAGATACATAATTCAGGCCGCACCATACAAATTATACTCCTGGTTTTTACTCGCTATAACGTTGTTGAACACCTACGTTTATATTTGTCGCACTAATCAAATATAAATCTATTCAATATATATTGCCATAATATTATCAATCAATAAAATCCGGTGCCATAACAGTTGATGTCGTTTTCCGGAAACCAAACACCACTCCTCTCTGTCCATCCACTGGTTCGGTTCCAATCCTCAAGTATTCATTGCTGGTTGTACTCCCTCCATCCAAGTCTTCCTCGGTCGCCCCTCTTTCTTCTGCTGTCTGTGGTATCCAATCCATAATATTTTTGGCACCTTTCTTCTGTATTTCTCTTAATGAGGTCTTATCATTGTGGTATTTTATTTTCTATTAACTGTTGGAGAATCAAAACAAATAACGGACTAAACAAATTAATCAAAAATCAGAATATAATAAACCATATAAGATCTCTCAGATCTTGGCTTGGACATTTGATAAGAATGGATGATCAGATACTGTTCAAAAAACTCTACAAATGGAACCTATAGGAGACAGAGCTGTTGCAAGATCGAAGATTAGATAGGAAGATGACACAATGAACAATCTAAAGAAAATGAAAGTGACTAATTTGAATATGACAAGAGACAGATTGGCATGGAGGAGGATTGTTGAGAAGGTCAAAACTTTCACTATTGAAGTTGTCGTGCCTTAAGACAATGATGATGATGATACTGATTACATCTATTATATCTGGTTCATTATCATCTACCGTCACTGTTTATACCATTTCTGATCTGTTCCGGCTCCATATTATAGTTGCTCGCTCCATCTCTTAATTGATCGTCCACGACTTCTATGACCTTGTGGATTATAGTTTAACATCTTATAAGGTATCCTCTCTTCACTCATTCTACTAACATGTTCAAACCATTTATTTCTATGTTCTTCTATTTTATTTACCACACAAATTATTTGTAATTGTTCACGAATATCTTTATTCCTCCGTTTGTCCAAAAGAGTACATCCTGTCACTTATCGTAGGAATTTCATGTCGGCTGAGTCTTTTTATTAAACTTTGGTGAGAGTCCAACATTCCGAGCCATACAACCGAACAGGAATAGCTAATACTTTGTAAAACTTTAGGAGTGTTTCTTTACGAACTTTCTTTGCTAATGTTCTTCTAATTGTACCGCAAATATGTTGAAACATATTAAGCTTGCTATTAATATCTCTTGTTCAATCATTGCCTAGAAAAACTCCTAAGTAATTAAAAGCCATTACTTGTTCTATTACAAAATCATGTATTATTATTTTGGCTCTTATTGGATTTTTCCCATGAAATGCCATCACTTTAGTTTTACTTGGGGATATTTGTAAGTTATATTCAGCAGAAATTTTCCCTAATTGAAAAATGGCTCTTTGTAATCTGTCATCATCCGTTGCTACAATTGCCTGATCATCTGCAAAAATGAGTGTATATAATTTATTATTGTCCAAACTAAAATTATTTAATAAAATAGTTTGTCATCTGGTTCACCTTGGCCATAATATCATTCTAATAAAATAATTATACATCATAGAATAGTGGTATATAGTAGTAACGAAATATATCATGGTATAGAATTTCAGAAGCTGTCATACAGTTCCTAATCAGCACAGCCCGGATTCTGACGACCGAGAAATGCTTATTCGCGCCACATGTCCTGCCCATCGCAGTCTATGAGTCTTAACTGTTCTTATTATATCTGAATTTTAATTCACAAACTTCGTGACTTAATCAGTGTCGCGTGAATTTTGGACATCCTTTTGTAAAGATAAGAGTGTTTACATTTTGAATAGTTTTATTACATTGTTTGCAACGAATTGACGTATTGCTTGCTATGCATGTGATTTTGTATTGTAATTGAATAGTGTGAATGCAACATACGAGTGTGTATTGTCATACAATAATACTAAGCTTATGCAACAAGGCTTGTACTTTACCCAATTCTACATTAAGGTACTTCCATTATATAATGGATGTTACATTGCAGTATCTTCATACAAACATTTTAATGAAAACGCGTTTAACGAGCATTGTGTCCACGCTGAAAACCTGCGATTTGTATCCATAGGGTGGCCAATTGTTGATTGAATTCTAGACTCCTACAACTGCCTTAGCCACATTCCACTGGAAAACGTAATAGCAGTGACCGTGTATTAAAGCTCTCGTCACATTCTTACAATATGTATATAAACTTGTAGTGCTAAGCCCATCTTGTACCAGGCAGTGAATCAAGATATATTTTTGCACGATAGTGTGTTTTGTCGTACTTACAGCAATGACGATCATGCTTGAAAGTTCTATTTCCTAAATTTCGAGGTTACCAACCTACTATATAACTATACTGTAATATTAGAAATTACCTACCTAGTGTGGGAGGTAAAACCACTGACTTTTGTGTATACTACATACAATGGTAATACAAATATATATCCAAAAGGTAGTGTTAATATACATTATACGAAACAAATCACTGCATATTAAATTAACTAAACTTTATTCGAAACAATATAAAACAATAAATTTATAATTGCCGCCAGACTGTTAACGTCAGTCAGTTGTTTATAATAAACAAAATATTTCCAACGAAGTTGTTATTATTTTACTATTATTTATTATATTTAGAACACCATCGTGCAAAAAATAATGTACAACGAACGTTTGTGAAGTCATCGATGTCAGGATTATTCTCAGATATTCAACTTTTCTTTGTTGGAAGTGATACCCTCTATTTCCACTCCATTATTTTACTCCTTTACATCTGATTTAAAATTTATCATCAGTGTTTTTTTAAATTACATGATCCATAGTAATTCTGCCCGAAGGCAGGTCCTTCACTGCAATCATAGCATTTTCATGCTATGCTTGCAGCTTTACTAGGGAATTGTGTAGGTGTGGTAGCTTCCCGTTGCTTTCCACACCGGTGAAGGATGATGATAATGGTAAGGATGATAATGATAAGGATGATGGCCATATGATTTCGGGGACCGTTTGGGCCTTAAAGTTTTCCTGACATTTGTCTTGCAGGTGAGGAAAAACCCCGATAAAAACCTCACCCAGAAAAACTGCCCCGACCGGGGATCGAACCCGGGCCCGCTGCGTGACAAGGCAGCACGTACCTCGAGACCACAGCGGTGGACTAATTACATTATATTAAAACAAATTTATTTGTTTGTACTGGATTCTTGCTATCACTCTCAATAAAAGGCATACTGTTTTTATAATGAGTCTTTCTTATTTTCGATTAATATTTTATTCGTCTACATTGTTTACATCTCAGTTCACTATCTTTGAATGTAATTCAAACCTGAAAGTGATAGAGCCGACGAAGTTTGTTCTAAGTTATTTTATTTCAGGCTGGCTTCTTTTCCGTGCCGTAAATCAATTATACGGAACTCACTTCTCTTCCGAATTAAAATGTGCTCAAGTTTTTATGCTCTTAAAAATCAAATTTACAAGTTTAGGTACATGTGAATGAGATGTACTAACTAAAATTGCAAAAAATGGAAAAAATACAATTCATTCATTACATGGAATAATTTGGAATAAAAATATTACAAAGAAAACTAAAATGAAAATTTATAAGAGCATAATTCAGAATATTTTGTCATATGGAAGTGAAACGTGGTCTTTAACGGAATTACAAAAGAATAAAATAGAACAGTTGAATTTGATTATCTTAAAAGAAGCCTTCAAAAAACAAGGCAGGATAAAATAAGAAATGAATTCCTTTGGAGAGAAGTGAATGTCACCACATCTGTTGTTAAGAGGATTGAAAATCAAACTCTTAAATGGTATGGCCATGTACAAAGAATGGAAAATGAAAGATGGCCAAAAAATCTATACCAATGGTCACACTGGAAGAAATAAACGTGGCAGACCGAGATGGAAACGGAAAACCTATGTCAGAACTATAATGGATGATAAGAATTTGGAAGAAGGAGATTGGAATGATAGAAATAAATGGAAACTGAAGATGACAAACCTGTAAGTCGTATAATCGGAGAAAAAAAAAATCAAAATTTCCCGTCCAGGTTTAAACTCCCAATCCTTGGAGACAGATGCGAGCATGGTAGATGCAAGCCAACTAGGAACGACTCTTCACTTTTTTTCTCCTTCTCTTGTGTCTTGTGTTATCTTCGATGGTGACACCATCACTCTGCAGTCAACAATAGTAAAGAGGTATTTTTCTCTGTACTGACTAGTATCTGGTTCAAAATTCATTGCGCTATTCTAAATGGCGCCTATCCAGTCCATTAATTTTTAAGTCCTCCACCTAAATCAAACCTTTTAATAAATAATAGAAATATTAAAAAAATACACATATGCAGTGTAGTCACTCTGGTGCTCACATCGAATACTTATAAAGTATGTCGTGAAAACTCAAACATTCTCTTTAATCCCATATAAGTTTTGTTCATATAATGTAAGGGAAATTAAACAATTTTGAAACCCCGTGTATTATTTTAGAACACAGTGTTTAATAATAATAATAATAATAATAATAATAATAGCTTTATTTTACCTGGCAGAGTTAAGGTCCTAAGACCTTGTCTATCACTCAGCCAGACAGGAAAAAATACAAAATTGACTCTTATGTAAATTACAATAAACTAAATTATTACATGGTGTATCGACAACTGAATTATTTTTTTATTTACTCTAGATTTAACAAATGAAATATCAAATGTCCAAGATAGAAAAATGAGAAAAATTCTACTAATGACATAGAATACATTTTTTTTCTGAATAAAAATTGATTGTTTAACAACAAATAATTCTATAAGCGTGACGTAAAGCAGCTAGTTTCCCATAAAAATTGTGGAGCTTAGTGTTTATTAAGAGTCCTCCATTCAACTGTCTGTTTATGTCACTTTGATCCCATAATTCTCAAAAGCACTGAATATTCTCTTCTCTGTTAAAGTAAGAGACTAATTTAGATTTATAAAAATTAATTAATGTAAACGATGTGACTTTTCCTTTGTACGAACAACTAGTAAGCAATCACTTTGGTGAAATTTCATTGCCATCAATTTAGTCTCTCGCTCGGATGGCACAAACAAGGACATTTACCTCTAAATGTTTAATTACTGTGCAGTGTTAGTTCCATGCGTAAGACCAGTTGATACCGAAAGCATCAATATATTCGATTCTGTTATGCAGGCCTTAATTAGGACTAACATGGGGTCTATATTGGTTAATCATACCCATTACACAGGTGTTTGAGAGGCTTAATCATTAGCAGCCATTACATATGCTCCAAAGCCATCCGAAAGCCCCATTATAATCTGGCATGACTTTACATTGCCGCAATATCCCGTATTGGTAATATATGTGCGAGGGTTTCCAAGGCCTATTTATAACTGCTATTTGCATGATTAGCGTACAATACACTTCTATCAGGCCAATTAACTATCAGGTCAATCACGAAATTTGCGTTTTATTGTTATATACGTACATTTGTGAGCATTACGCATAAGAGAGGAAACAGAAAATATCAGACGCTAATATATTGGGTTATTGCATCAGAAATCTAAACGGATACTAGTGAAATTTCATGTAATGCAAGATCATATTAATGATTGCAATTATGATAGCTTGGAAAGCCTAATGCATGTGGATAAAATATCGCAATCTATCCTATTATTGATAATATTGTGTACTGCATGATAATAGAGTATCGAGACATTCTTCCACATTAACAATACAGATATAATGCGACAGGGGTGACAAATATAACCCCATTATAGCCAGTTGAGGCCAAACAAGTCCGAATAATGATTATAATCAGGGAAGGTGGACATCATATGAGTTTTATGTTACCTATTCTGCTATATGGTTAATTTTTTTACCGACGGAAAAAGGCATATAAATCAAAATAGTGAAATGTTTGATAAGCTTTATTTTTAATTATCATACATATAACTGAAATTACATAAAATTCTACTAATCAGCTATCTGATTTCACTTATTGCACAGAAAATACAATGCAGATCAACTTGTAGGTTCATATGGTACAAAAAATAAAAATCAATTTTTTTTTGTTTATGTCAGTATTAATAAAATTCATATCAAATCCGTTGAGGTGAATAGTCATAAGACAAAAATTTAAAATTAAAAATGTACCTGTTAGCAGGTACCGTCGTCCTCAACTCTGTTAAAATTATGTATATAAAATATTATTTGGAGGCATTTCGGAAGTTAACTTCCATCAGCAGGATGAGTATGCGCTACTAGTTGACGATGTAAGAGGCTGTAGACATTGATGGTCTTGATGCGTCGCTACTAGCGACGGCACCTCCAAACAGATACATTTTTCTATCTATCTATCTTCGGGTTTTTACAGCTGCTGCCGTCTTCCCGTGCCAAACCTCCAAAGCATACGGTCTTGGGCATCTTCGATGCTTAGCCCTCTAGCTTGCATTACTGCCTTCATGTTTTCCTTCCATGTTAACCTTGGTCTTCCTCTTTTCTTCTTTCTGTTCGGATGCCCATTCATATAGTTGCTTCGGCCATCGCTCATCTTCCATTCTTAAAACATGTCCTAACCACTTTAATTCCTTCTCCTCAATTCTTTCAATTATGCTTTCTTCTGCTTCCATTATGTTTCTATTTTCCTTATTTGTGACATGTTCTAATTTAGACTTTCTGGCACTTCTTCGTAAATAATCAATTTCTAGACCTATTAGTCTATTCTTGTAGTACTTATTGATTGTCCATACCTCACTTCTGTACATTGCAACAGATTCCACCAATGTTTTACCAATATATTTTTTTGTGTCTTTCCAAATATGCTTATCCCACCATATGGAATTTAACAATGATATTATTTTGCTACTCAGATACATTTTTAATTTTAATTTTAATTTCGCTACTAGCGACGCATCAACGTCTATAACTTCTTAGATACATCAACTAGTAGCGCATACTCATCCTACTGATAATGGAAGTTGACTTCGGAAAGGCCTCCAAATAATATTTTAAATACAATTTTTTAACACAGTTGAGTATGACAGCACCTACCAACAGTTAAATTTTTTATTTTAATTTTTATCTTTTGGTTTATGTGCTTTTTCCTACTGATCAAAAAAGTTGTTTCTGGAAATTTTATTAGAAATATGGGTGTAATATTCTATGCTTGTGTTTGATTTGAATGATCTTTAATTTGTATAATGTCGCATGTTCATACCACTAACCAAGATATGAGTTCCTATACTTCAGAATTTTGACGGAATTAAGCTAAGAAGACTTTTTAACATTTTTCATATGTCTGTGACATAATTTTTTAAATATATTTCTCTTCTTGAATCTATTCACTAAATTAATTAATATTAGTAGAAAATGTTATAAATCAACTTAATCTTATTATTTAACTGTTAACTGCAAAAATAATAATTGTTACGGGGCGAGTTGCAATACGCTAAAAACCAGAAAGTCGAGGGTTCGAGTTACGGTGGATTCAGAATTTTTAAACTCACCCAAACCTTCTGGTGGGTGGAACCATGTCCCTGGGGTCGACTCAGCCTCTAACGGAAATAAGTATCAGATGCTTGTTCTGGGGATAAAGGCGGCCGTCACACAGGGCTGACAACCCGATTGATATTAAGTGCGATTTTCTAGAAAAGTGGAGCCTTAAACCTCCTACAACCTTAAGGGTCTTCTATGGCCTGTAGTGCAATCACTTTACCTTTACCGGTCGAGTTGGCTGATTTGAGATTCATATTTGAGGTTCGGTTTCAAATAAATTTTATTTTTTTTCTTGGTTTTCTTCAGTCATTAAGCAAATGCTGGGTTATAATTTCGTTACCGGAACCAATTTCACGATATTCTCTATTCCATAATGTAATTTAAAAATAAATAGATATATTTCTTCTTCTTGTTCTTCCTTTAATGTGATAGACCTAGTGGTCTGTTATGGTCTCAATCCAACGTTTGAAGGGTCTGCCCAAAGATCTCTTGCCTGGTGGCTGGTAATTTATGATTTGACGTGGTATTCTTGTTCTGTTCATTCTTCTTACGTGAGATTTCCAGTTGTTTCTGTATTTTTGTACATATTCCATGACTGATTCTGTTTGTAATTCTTTGAGAATCTCAGATTTCGTTTTATGGTCTGCTCTTGAGTAATCTGCAGTACGTCTCATAAATTTCATTTCTGCCGCTGTTAGTCCTTGTTCATCTACACTGCGAATTGTCCAGGCCTCACTGCCGTAAGATAGTATGGGTCTGGCCAGTGTTTTATAAATTCTAGTTCATGTGTGTTGCTGTACTGTGTTTGTCTTGAAAATATTATTTATAATTCCTGTTACTCGGTTCAATTTTATAATTGTTTGACTAAAATCTTTTTTATCTTGTATGTAACTTGGTGTCCGAGGTAGTTAGATGTGTTAGTTTGTTCTAATATGATATTTCTTTACTGGTATAACTAACTCACTGGCACTATCGAACATGCAGGTTCATGGCCGCGCGGACATAAGCCTTCCATACATCCCTATCCTGAATTAATATTTTCCAATCATCCCGCGTATAATCTGCTTCCTTGGCACCATGAATAATTATTTTCCGGTATTGCCTATGTTAACCGTCTGTAAAATTAAGAATGAAAAAAAAATATTTTGTTAACATAAAGCCTAAATTCAACTTCGAAGTAAGTTGCGCTGTTGAAATTTGGGATTCTGAAGCGGGTGTAATATTCCTAGATCAGGAAGGTAAAATTTAAATATATGACTGGTGCACTTTGGCCTTTTAAAGGAAGCATTATAATTTGTCTATAGATATTGAAATTACGGCGTTTGAAAATCCAATGTAACACTGTAAATCCTTCTTAATCAATTGGATATATATTTGAAGTCCACCGTTGTGGTGTCGAGGTAGCGTGCTGCCTTGTCACGCAGTGAGCCCGGGTTCGATTCCCGGTCGGGACAGACTCCTGGGTGAGGTTTTTTCGGGGTTTTTCCTCACCTGTAAGACAATGTCAGGAAGCTTAGGGCCCAACGGTCCCCGAAAATCATCCGGCCATCATCATCATCCTTATCATTATCATCATCATCATCCTTCACTGGCGTGGAAAGCAACGGGAAGCTACCACACCTATAATTCCCTAGTAAAGCTGCAAAACAAAGGATGAAAATGCTACGTATGATTGCAGTGAAAGACCTGCCCTCGGGCAGAATTACTAAGCATAGATATTTGAACTTATTGGAATAGATTGACGACCTTAAATTTGTGAATAAAAATATTAACCATCTTGTTAAGGAAACGTATTTCGTAAAAGAAAACAAGCGAATACATTTTGCATCACTGCTCAGTAAATTTACACAAAATGACGATAAATATGACGCATAATTGGGCGAGAATTTATTTCAAAAGATAATCTCACTTGATTGCTTTTACTGCATGTTATGCATTATTAAAATTTTCTTAATGAAACGTGTGGAAAATCCAATCAAAGTGGTTTATAATTTATATACTTTTTACTATCTAAGCTCGTATGGCGTCTATGATATTTAAGTTTATACAGTATATTATGTGTTTCTGGCGTGTTGGTCATGTTTTTTTTTCTGAACCAATCAAAGCGCGCTTGTACGAGTTCCCATCATGGAATAGTTATTTACATCGATTTTCGGCCAGTGTATAGGACCGGTATGCACCCAGCATCGTGAGGAATTTGGGTAAATACAATAAATAGGAGGTAGCAGATCAAGAAGTCCAGCAGGAGGACCAGACCTCTTGATCACCTCTATCCTGTAGTTTACTGGTTGTATGTGTAAATCGTCTTTTTTCTTTCAAAGAATTTTTATTCCATCACTTTCGTCATTAGTCTCATATTCTCCACACAGTTGACATATACATCCTATACCTATTACACTGGTCAACATGATTTTTGTCTCTTGAGTTCCAATAGTTGTACTTAATGCAGTTTTTATCGTATTTTCAAATATGTATTCGAAATTTCTCCATCACCCACAGTTTTTTATTTCAATTTCAATTAATGGATTTAAATAATTATATTTTTAATAAACGTTTTCTCGTCCATTTGTCCATTGTAAAATAAAACCAAATGAGCTAACTCAGGAGATTTCAGCTATGGAAAAGAGATATCAAGGCAAATGGAATCCTAATATGCTGGTCGATTATTGTTGGACCATCAAGAGGGATGCTCCACAAGCGAAATATAGCAGAAAATCGTCATTTCTTACTTTCTAGGCGAGTCCGAATGTTCGAATATTGTGTAATTACGAATGTAGAAATTATTAAAGTGTTTTAAATTATAAATTTCCTTCTCTCGGAAACTTGCGTGATGGAGAAAAACCGATATCATATTTGAATTCAGGAGAAAAAATACTATCAGAATCACATATTTTTGTTTCTGAGACCAAAAAGAAGTTTATTTTTTGTTGCTCAGTATAATTGTGCCCTAATCTCCTGCTCCATAGTCTGTGTAATTTCCATTTCTTATAGAATTTTTCATCCATTTATTTATTTATTTATTTCGTTTTGATATTCTGTTTTCACTTGCAAAAATCTATATACGTATCTGTTACTAATAGTTTTTCTCTCTCTGCTTTTTTATTTTATTTCCGAGGATATGAGAATTGTAACACTGCAGACCTATAAATCCCGTTCTGCTGTATAATTTTACACCTGACGTCTTGCAACAGTGTTTAAGTTTACCAGATAAAAATATTATTGAGAAATATTCTAGGTATTGAGGGACATGATTACAAATGAAACATCGCCACATGTTATGTAGGAGGTATTTTTGCAAGACTTGAGAGACGGAAAATGATTAAATAAAGTCACGATAAGGGGCCTTAAGATTGCCAAAAGATCCCTTGGAAGATCTAGAGAAAGATGGGCTGATACCTTAAAAATAAGTGTCGTAGTATGTAGGAAGCCATTGGTGTAGTAGAGCGAGAAACACGGTAGGAAGGTCTGCAAACTCTTAATGTAAGTGAACATTGGCCAAAAAGCAGTGTTAAAATTAAGTGGACAAAATCAAACACATTGTAGATCTAGAAGGTAACAAAGAAACAATACAAAGAATGGAAGTATCTATTACATGGAGTAGTCAGTATGTGGGAGACTTTGAGGAGTATTTTTTCCTTAATGGAACATTTTAGGGTAATTATTAATTCCATCTAATTACATTTTTGAAGTATATATATTTGGTGATGTCCTTATGTCCTTACTGACTTGTAGGACTAACTCCAATCCAATAAATTAACAAGTTAACACTTAAATTGGCAAAACACACATTTCTTCTGTTAGATATTTGAATGTGGCGGACCGCTGTGAAAACGGAATCTTGTGTAACTGTTATTGTTAAGTATATTGTATAATTAACCACACATTTAAGTGGTTTATTTTTGTTCGTTTTCTTCTCATTTATTAAAAATATTAAATTAACTAAACCAACTGATGTATCTAAAAGGATACATTACGAATTTAAGGGTTAAATACCATTTTTAAGTTTTTTTTAAAATTAATGTTCTTTTATTACTTTTTAAAATAATTTATTTAGACTTACGGAGTTGCAACCATGCGCCCATCTCTTCCACTCAACCAGGATAAAAATATTACATTATAATAAACAGTGACACTATTAATAATAGGCCCAAGTCCTCCGCTGTGGTCTCGAGGTATCGTGCTGCCTTGTCACGTAGCGGGTCCGGATTCGATCCTCGGTCGGGGCAAGTTTCCTGTGTGAGGTTTTTTTCGGGGGTTTTCCTCACATGTAAGATAAATGTCAGGAAACTTTAATGCACAAAACGGTCCCCTAACACCATCTGGCCAACATTATCATCAATACCATATTCGCCTATGTTTAGTTTAAGCCCTCTCCTGGCGCATCATTACCATCATCATCAACTCTCATATCAGGGGGGGCAGCGTAATCCCTCCTTCCAGGCGTCCCAACCTCCGAGTATGTCATATCAGGAGAGAATACCAGAAATGTCGAAATGGCAACCTGGGGCATTTGAAAAAAAATGTTAATAATAAAAATAATATTAATAATTGTTAATATTGATCTTTATAGGAAACCAGACATAAGTGAACAGTTAATTCCTGTAGATTTGGATAGGCAGGATTTTTGGCACGAATGGGGAATGAGAGAGTGACATGGACACTCTTGTAGAAAAACCAAAGATAAAGTGTCTAGTAGGTAGGCCAAGAATGAGGTGGGAGAATAGCATTGACCATGATTTGAAGGAAGTAGATAGTGCAAGGGATTGAAAAATATTAGCTCAGAATAGGGATGTATGGAGAGCATATATCCCCGCGGTCATGAACCTACGGCTTCTATAGTGCTATTATAAATAATTTTAGTTTTTAGAAGTTCTATTAAGTATTATAATTATTTATCTATGGAATTATTTTTCACATTCTAGAATGTTTAGTATTTTTATGGAGTAAATATAAATTTAAAATAATTTTCAGTTTTGACGAATTAAAAATATCTCGTTTACTCTAAAGTATATAGGTTCATATACCTTTCTTGTGCGTTAAACTTAAAACAAATTATAAATATACCAATGTTTTCATTTTAAAACTAAATAATAAAACTGTAGGGATGGGTCTGTCATTCGACTAAATTTCCGAGCAGGTTATATATATATATATATATATATAATATATATATATATACCTTTTGTCAGGGACTTTCATAGTTTATACTTCTAAAATGCATTGAGTATCAGCGTTGAGCTTACGTAATAAAATTTTGAAATAATAAAATAAGTACCTGATATGTTAGTCGTCCTCAGCAAAAATTATTTTCTATTTAAAATAAGTTCGTCAAGTAGTTAAGGGGAGCGATGGGTGAAATTTCTATTTTATACATTTTTTGAGCTAGAGACTTGATTTTTTGTACAAACATTATGCATGATACATAATGATGTGTTTAAGCTTCATTCTTGTGAGACATTTATTTTATGAGTTATTAAATATTATATTAAAAAACATATACATATGTTACAATTAAATGGGTTCCACAATTTTTTAGCAAAATGTCTGATTTTTTTACAAGACCCCTCAAATATTAAAAAAAAAAATCATGCATTAGAATTCTTATAATGTGAATACAAAGGGAGAAAAAATATTTACCTCATGCGTGGAATTATAAAAAAATAATAATTGCATGCATTTTATTTTTTATTTCTTAAAATACTACTTCAATCGTGAAACCCATGCACTACTTTGTTACACCTTATTAGGACATGAAGTAAAAATCTGAACCTTTTAGGACAAAATTTGTGAATTCCGGTCAATTTTAAATGTACAAAAATGTAGTGAAAATAAAAGTGTGGAAAAACAAGTTTAAAGATTTGCATGCAGTTTAAATACAATATGTAACATACAAGCTTAATCAGCACTTTAGGGCACTTAGAAGCATCATAGGCCACTGAAACTTTGCCAACATATACATTGCAGTAAAGGTTATTTTTTAATACAAAAAACAAAAAATGCCAATTTTGATCTCAAATGGTAAATTTTTTACCCATCACCCCCCCTTAAAACCATGTAGGCCTTTGGTAATTTTCTGCTGAAAGGCCTACATGGTTTTAACTACTTGGCGAAGTTTTTATAAATATACAATAATTTTAGTTGAGGATGAGTGATATCTGTTTTAATATTTTAACTTTTCTTTCTTAGTCTCTAAGACAAAGATACCTCCCAGATTTTAATTTTCTTTTCATCTACTCCGTCAGTTGAGTCAGTAATTACGTTTTCTTAGGAGGCTTACAGGCTTGTACTAATCAAGGCCTGTGTCATTGTTCCATGTAGTAATTTTTAATACTCTTACGTAATATTTTCTTTCACAAACCAGGAGGTAATAATCGACATTGGTAATATAAAGACAAGGATATCGCCTCTGGATCTGAGGTTTGTGGATTCGACGCTTTAATGAATTTTCAAATGACGAATTTCGAGAACATCGGTTCCTCCGAAGGTAAGTCCCAGTTGATAGTGGTTACCACAATAATTATTGGTGTCTAGGTTCCCGGCCGGGTCCATGGATTGTTTATGGCGTAAAATACAGATTATGGCTTTCTTTTGGAGATAAGTAAAACGGATTTCAATTCGTAAAATTACGACACGTAAAATAATCTGAAGTCTGAAATAAGAGGCTTCTAACAAAAAAAAAACTTTGAGTCTAGGTTAGTATTGCTACCTAAAAGGAACATCTACGGTATGCACATTTCTTAGATGTAGGATCTCTCGCTTCTAGTCTCATATTGATAGCAAACATAAATGGCGGTAAGGAAGTCATGAGTGATATGTAATGTCAATGTTAAAATGCAACTTATGATAATGTGCTCAGAAAATAAAACATATAGCGTATTGGTTATTTGTGGAAGTTTTGACTATAATTTAACATAGGTATTTTTTATGGTGGTCTCATTTTGTAGGAATAGAAGAGGGAAAGCGCGTAGTAGCAGAACATAGATCTAAAGAACTACATTTTATAGTTTAGTAGTTCTAATGTGGCAGACTAGTGCAATGGATTTGAGCTCTCTCTCTCTCTCTCTCTCTCTCTCTCTCTCTCTCTCTCTCTCTCTCTCTCTCTCTCTCTCTCTCTCTCTCTCTCTCTCTCTCTCTCTCTATATATATATATATATATATATATATATATATATATATATATAAAGAAAGTCCACTGCTGTGGTCTGGAGGTAGCGTGGCTGCCTTGTCACGCAGCTGGCCCGGGTTCGATTCCCGGTTGGGACAGGCTACTGGTTCAGGTTTTTTTCGGGGTTTTTCCTCACCTGTAAGACAAATGTCAGGAAGCTTAGCGCCCAACGGTCCCCGAAAATCATCCGGCCATCATCATCATCCTTATCATTATCATCATCTTCTTCACCGATGTGGAAAGCAACGGGAAGCTACCACACCTGTAATTCCCTAGTAAAGCTGCAAAGCATAGCATAAAAATGCTATGATTGCAGTGAAAGACCTGCCCTTGAGCAGAATTACTATGGATGGATGGATATAAAGAAAAATATATTTTATTAGAAACCATAATGACTACATGAGCCAACATAAATATACAAGTTAGAGCTTCTACCGAGAATGAAGTGAGAGAATAACAGTCCCATGATTTGAGAGAGGTGAATTTTTACTGGGAATGATTGGAAAATACATCTCAGGAGAGGGATATATGGAGAGCTTATTCCCGCGCGTCTCTTAACCTCGGGGTTCGACAGCCAGTTATTTAGTTAATTATATAAATAAAAAATAATAAATAACTTAAGTTGAGGAGACGGACCTACAAGGTAACTATTTTATAATTTTTAATCGTACATTATATTACTGTGAGATAACACCTCAACGGAAACTTACCGTCAATGTTACTAGTATCGATTAAAAAACAATAACTTGCAAGGTAAATTTCTGTATTAAATTATACTAATTTATATGATATATGTTATTTCCCCAACCACCAATTCAACAGTTAGATAGAGCTAAAGATGGTCACAGAAGTATCAAAACTAGTCTTCGAGAAATTTACAGTTGTGAGATGTAGTGTTAAATTCTAACTCTATTATTAATTAAAATAAACTTCATAGTGACAATTCCTTTAAATATTAATGAATATCCAATATTAAATTGTTAAAAATATAAAATTAGTACCGGTACCTCATAAATCACTCGTCCTCAATTAAAATATTTTTTTTAAAAACTTCAAGTTTTTGAAAGGTCATCCTTCATAGTTGTAACTATTTGGCGAAGTTCTTCAAGCATTCATTTATTTTAGTTGAGGACGATTGATTTATCTGGTACTCATTTTATATTTTTAACATTTTATTACATAACCTCAACGGTGATTTCAAATTAATTTTAAAGTGTTGACATTCAGTATATCCTTAGAAAACATGCCCCTTTTTTTAAATACAAGATAGAACATTTCCCATTAGGCTATCTTATACAAGTTCGTCGCCGTGGCGTAGTCGGTAGAGTCCCTGCCTTCCACTCCGCCGGGGTAGGGGATTTTAAATCTCCACCTTGGGTCTGGGTGTGTGTCTTGTCCTTGTGTCTATATGTGAGGATGAAAGAAAGTTAACAAAAGGTAAAACAGAAAAGGAAAGTGTAAAACAAGAAGGAAAAACAGTATAAACGATGAAAAAAATCAGTATAGTCAACTATGTAAACAAATATAACAAAACAAATTATATAGCAATGTATAAAACACATACTTTGTCCGTCGCCGTGGCGTAGTCGGTAGAGTCCCTACCTTCCACTCCGGCGACCCGGGTTCGATTACCGGTGGGGTAGGGGTTTTTAAATCTCCACTTTGGGTCTGGGTGTGTGTCCTGTCGTGTGTTTGTATGTGTGAATAAGATTTAAAAAAAGGTTAACAAAGGTAAAACGAAAAGGAAGAACAGTGCAAACGAAAGAAAACGAGAAAGAAAGAAATAAAAAATACACAAGAAACAAACAAAGAGAGAGGAGAAGATACCACGCAGAGTACTGAGTTACCGTCGCATATTTTTAATTGGAATTTTGGAAAGCCCTGTTGTTGTCATTATATGAAATGCGATTCAGGGGATTATGAGCTAAACTATTATTCATGAAATTAATCCGAATGTGCTCTGCTACATGTTTGATGATGTGGCTAAAATACTAATTGATCATTTTGTTACGTGTACTTTCTGTTGTTCGGTTTCCAGTTAATTAACAAAATCTACTATTTCAAGTTAATTTTGCAGCCGTATTGTGACATCTTTCCGACAATTACCGGGATGACGTAGAACAGATTGAACGTGCGGTTGTGATGAACATAAGCTCCTCTATTTACCCAACTGATGCTAACTTAATATTACTAGCTTGATTATTTCAGTCTAGGATTGCGCGCATTATTGCATCACTGTCGCTCATTTAGTAATTATAATGAAATTCAACACAGCCAAGGTAACTCTGTATACTGTTCAGATAAGAAATTTGTTACTTTACTATGGTTCATAGTCAATTTTTGCCTGGATCATATAGTACAGCAACATTACATACAACATAAAACATCTTAAATTTACCACAGTTTAAATTAACAACACTAAAGAAATTAAGATTAAATAAGTAAGAGAATTCAAAATGCCAAAAAAGTCACTATGGAATGGTAAAATATTTTATATCAAAATATCCCAGTTTTAACACAAAATAAATTATCAATTGAGTTGGTGTTTACTTGATGAAAATCCATATTTATTAATTAAATAAAAATAAAACGTAGTTTTATTTGATTTTCATATTTATTATATAATTCAGTGACAGCTGTTTCGGTACACTGTACCTTCTTCAGGCATGTTAACAAATTATGAATTGTGTTCCAACTGATCTAAGAAACAATACAACACTATTTATTTAAATATTTTTAATTAAACAAAGGGGATTAATTCAAATCAAGTTGAGAATTTAACAGTTTGTTACTATTTTTCAATTTATTAATTTCAGCCTCCAAAAGATCTAACTTCTTACCCTTATCACAAACATGTAAAATTTCAAAATTTGGATCGAAACAATGATTAAATTGGAATAGGTGATTAGCATATTTTGAATATTCTAAATTTCTGTTGTATGCTCTCATGTGTTCCTTTATCCGAGAGATAAAGCAAATTACAAAAAAGCAATTAACAAAGTTTTTCCTTTACCCAAAGAAAACATAAAGAAATATGTCGTAATGTCATACATAGGCCCACTTTCAAATAAAATATCTAAACACTTCAAAAAGTTCAACATTAATATGGCATTTAAAACTAATAAAACTTTACAAAATATAATAAAAAACAATAAAACCAAAATAAAAAAATAAAAATTATCAGGTGTATATAAATTGAAGTGTGGCACATGTGACAATGTCTATATAGGACAAACTGGTAGACCACACATGAGAGCATAGGCCTATAACAGAAATTTACAATATTCAAAATATGCTAACCACCTATTCCAATTTAATCATTGTTTCGATCCAAATTTTGAAATTTTACATGTTTGTGATAAGGGTAAGAAGTTAGATCTTTTGGAGGCTGTAGAAATTAATAAATTGAAAAGTAGTAACAAACTGTTAAATCCTCAACTTGATTCGAATGAATCCCCTTTGTTAAATTAAAACAATTAAATAAATATTGTTGTATTGTTACTTAGATCAGTTGGAACACAATTCATAATTTGTTAACATGTCTGAAGAAGGTACAGTGTTCCGAAACTGCTGTCACTGAATTATATAATAAATATGAAAATCAAATAAAACTACGTTTTATTTTTATTTAATTAAACAAAATAAATTATATAAGACATTAATAAAGTCTATGCTAACGTATGGAAGCGATTCTTGACTCTTGATTAAAAATACCTTTTCTCGGCTCCGAATTTTTTAAAAGAAAATTCTGAGAAGAATATATGGAAACATTCAGGAAAGAGGAGAATGTTGAATAGTTCAAGAGTCAGCCGTTGCTATCATTCAATCATATGTATTTGCAGTTCTTAGAACCTTATATTGATATCCATCCATAGTAATTCTGCCCGAAGGCACGTCCTTCACTGCAATCATAGCATTTTCATGCTATGCTTGCAGCTTTACAAGGAAGTGTGTAGGTGTGGTAGCTTCCCGTTGCTTTCCACACCGGTGAAGGATGATGGTGATGATGATAATGATAAGGATGATGATGAAGATGATGGCCATATGATTCCTGACATTTGTCTTACAGGTGAGGAAAAACCGCGATAAAAACCTCACTCAGAAAAACTGCCCCGACCGGGGATCGAACCCGGGCCCGCTGCGTGACAAGGCAGCACGCTACCTCGAGACCACAGCGGTGGACATATTGATATAATGAAGAATTATATCACTTGTACAAAACATCAGACATTGTTACAGATATTAAAATAGCTAAATTGAGATGGGCAGGACATATCCTGAGAATGGATAATAGTGAAACGGTTAAATAAATAATGATGGACCATCCATATGGAAGCAGAAATGTTGGAAGACCTAAAGCTAGGTGGATGGATGGAGTTTTGGAAGATGTCCAAAGTCTTAAAATTTGAAATTGGTGGACAGTCGCCAGGAATAGAGAGGTCTGGATAATGTTTAGAGAGGCTATGAGTTATGTCAAATATGATGATGGTAATAGTATTACAGTATATAAGGAATGATTGTAAAACATTAACTCAGGATTAGGGTTTATGGGAAACTTATGTCCGTGCAGCCACGAACCTTCGGTTTCGATAGTGTCATTGAGTTAGTTTAATTATTTACTTTGGTTATATTATATTTGTGCATTTGAAGTAGGGAGACTAAAAATAAGTTATTTTAAAACAGAATATATGGTAATCGGAGGAAATTCAAAAGACGTACAAATAAATAACATGGTAATTAAATGTGTTGAAGAATTTAAATATCTTGGTTCTATAATAAATAAATCTGGTACTTATGAAAATAATATCATTAACATAGGAAATTGTGCAAGTCCCGCGCTATAGCCGGGTGGTTACGGCAAGAAAACTTGGCGCAGTGCTATGGGACTTGCGCTGGTTCGAGTCCCCATGGGGACAGAAATTTTCTCATGGAATTTCGGCCAGTGTGGAAACCAACATCGTGAGGCATTTGGGTAGCTACAACAATTAGCGACTCCAGCTTGAGAAGACCAGTTAAAACGGCTGGGGATCTGACATGCTGACCACATGTCACCCCTACACTGGCCCGATGATCGTCTACCTCTGTGATTAACATATGTGGATGTGAGACCAGCAGCCGGCTGGTAGGCAAAGGGCCTTCTAGATCTGTCGCGCTTGGAATTTTTTTTATTAAATTGTGCAAGGAAGGCGATTAGATCCCTGAATACTCTTTTATCGAATAGGAATCTGATATGAAAAATGTACAACCAATAATAGAAAGTATACTTACATATGGGTCAGAAAGCAGGACAATAAATGAAAGGATGCAGAAATTAGGCTTGGCGACAGAAATGGATGTATTATTTATTTTTTATTTATTTATTTATTTTACCTGATGGAGTTAAGACCGTAAGGTCTTCTCTTTCACTTCACCAGGATTAAATTATGCATACAGTAAGATTTATGATTAATGATACATAATAGATATAGATTACACAATATAAAGTTGACAAGGGAAAGAAAGAAAAATTGTAATAATAATAATAATAATAATAATAATAATAATAATTATAATAACAAAAATATTAACCTATAATTAGATTAAGTAAATGGCTTAGTAACGGAGAAGTATGAGAATATCCAGGCTGCAACATAATATGTTGTATATAATATGTATAATATTATTTTAAATACATATATTACACAAGAAATGGATGCACAAGAGACTGTTGTCGATAGGATAACAAAGAGGGCTTTTCTGTGGTATGGACATGTACAACGGATGTCGGAAGAACAGTGGCCTAAACAGGTGTTAGATTGGATGGTACCAGGAGGAAGGAAGAGTGGGAGAAGCAGAAGAACATGGTATGAGAGAATATATGATGCCATGACCAAGAGGGGTATGGAAGAAGGACAAAGGGAAGATAGGAAAGCAGGAATTAAGGGCGAACTGCTGTAAAGTGAAAACCCTGCATTAAGTATTAAGTAAGTATAATGATATTTGTTTATTCAATTGTAAATGTAAACTACATCTTAACTGAGAACAAGTATTTTCACCTGCATGTACACGATTTGTTAGCATGAAAATTTCTTAACGCATTTATTATATCATCATCATCATCATAGTACATTCACGAATTTAGGCCATTTGTTGACCTGTTTCGGCCTCAAGAGAAACACGCATTTATTATATTCAGAAATGAAATAAATACAGTTAATTAATTAATGAAACATGTCGATTTTACTGGGCTACAAATTTTAGAAAAAACATTGAATAGCGCTCTGAAGTAAACTCTTTAAATCCTGAAGCCAAACATCTAATTAGAAATTTTTCAATCGATGCAGTCTTTTTTAACTGTTATTATTTTCAGTTTGCGCAATTAGTGTTTTTGTTACTTCCTATGGGATATTTGAATCCAATATTTACAAATTTAATTAATTATGTATATATATCTATCTATATATATATATATATATATATATATATATATGGAAAAAAGCTAAAAGTCGGAATATCGGGGGTTTGAGTCCCAGTAAGTCATGATTTTTAAACTGGTCTAAACCAAGTGGCAACATCATAACCTTGGCATAGACTCAGCCACTAACAACAATGAGTACCAGACGTTTATTCGGGGATAAAGTTAGCTAACAACTCGGCTAACATATTGTGCTGATTGCCTCCTATTACCTAAGTATTATTCTACCAGTAATATTAAATGGGTGCGAAACATGGACTCTTACTTTAAGGGAGGAAGGAGATTAGGAGTTTTTGTGAATAAAGTTCTTAGAAAAAAATTTGGACCAAAGAGAGAAGAACAGACAGGTGAATGGAGGAGACTATATAAAAGTGATCTACATGATATTTATAGGAAGCCAGATACAATAAGTACTGTTAAGTCTCATAGACTGCGATGGGCAGGGTATGTGGCACGAGCGATGAATGAAAGACGTGTATGGAAGCTTCTTGTAGAAAAACCGAGGCAAAATGCCCAGTTGATAGACGAAGAATGAGGTGGGAGAATAACATTAACTATGATTTAAGGGAAGTAGATTATACAGAGAATGATTGAAAAACATTGGCTCAGGATAAGGATGTATGGAGAGCTTATGTCCGTGAGGCCATGAACCAACGGGTTGGATAGTGCCAGTGACTTGGTAAGTTAATTAGTTTAATATCACCTATAGGATAATTTCAACTTTTCTATATACCATGCTTGCCTCTGATTCCGGGTTCAAACCCTTCTTAGGCCAATTATTTTTAGGGACTGAAGAAATCCTGGAAATTAAAAAAAGAATGCAATGTCTCTCTTCTTAAACTTGAGAGTCGGGCAATGCCTTATAAAATTACAATTTTCAAATCTTCATTCATAAAAATTCAGCTTCCGAGTTTGTGCTCGTTAAACTCGAAAAGTAGTTGGTCGATTCACTTTAAATTGTAACACAACGTTGCATCATCATCATCATCGTCCAGGAATTAAGCCTCTTGGCTCGTTCCGGTTACATGAAAGCTAGAATTGTTAAAATTGTTCAGACCATCTTCTGTGTGGTCGTCCAACATTTCTCCTTCCGTGCGGTTTATAATTTAGCAATAATTTTGGAAATCTTCCTTCTGGCATTCTATCAATATGTTCTTTCCAGTCGTTCCTATATTTAATTATTCGGTCTGTAAGTTTGGAAATATTTAGTTCCTTTCATATATCTTAATTTATTTTCTTATCCATCAGAATATACCCTGATATATTTCTTAAAAATCTCATCTCAGCTTCATGAGAACATTTAGGAATGTAGATTGTCCCCTGAAGGTGTTACTGGCACCTCGCAGGGTAAGACGATTGAAGGGGCTGCCTTCTTAAGGTTCATCGTCATAACCTCCCATTATATCAGCCCTAGTGGGAGGGTTGGCTCTTCCGCTCTTCTCAGACCGTTGAGGGCTTTCTCCTTGTTACCCCTGAGATGGGTCCTTATATTTCGCCCTAAGGAGAGGGTTGCCTGTTCCGCCAATTACAACATTTGAAAGCTTGTTCCATCTTGTTCTTGCCTTTAAGGTGTTCGCCCGTATCCCTGAGTAGGGGCTCTCGATATACCCCGAGAGACTGGGACCCTGACAGGACTTAGTCACTAATATATTAGTGTTCACCCCCGCGACGAGAACGCGCCTTGTATTACTCAGTTGTACACAGTTACAGCCTAAGCCCCCTGTTCACACTGAGCCGGGTTAATAGCTTCGTATGAGTCCGAAACTAGAGGCACGTACAGTATAACTGACTCACTGGCACTATCGAATCCGTAGGTTCATGGCCGTTGGGACATAAGCTCTCCATACATTCCTGTCCTGAGCTAATGTTTTCCTATCATCCCCTGTATAATCTACTTCCCTCAAATCATAGTTAATGTTATTCTCCCACCTGATTCTTGGTCTACCAACTGGGCGTTTTCCCTCTGGTTTTCCTACAAGAATCTTCCGTGCACGTCTTTCATTCCACATTCGTGCCACATGTTCTGACTATCGCAGTCTACGAGACTTAACTGTTCTCATTATATCTGGCTTCCTATAAAGATCATGTAGTTCACTATTATGTAGTCTTCTCCATTCTAAAGAAATGTATATACATATTAATGTTTATTTGTCCTTCATAGACTTCTAAACCGCTCAACTGATTTTCATGAAAATATAGACACACAGGTTACCAGAAACGGCGAGTTGTTTAGCCGCTATATATTATGCTTTAAAACTATTAGGTGTAGGAGTTCGCCTAAACCGAACATTTAAAAACAACTCGAGCGGTTTCAATGTTCGATGTTTCACAACGAATCTCATTATATCTTATTAGAATAAACCGAGGTAGATATCATCCAAAACTCAGAGAAATCCGACCGTTACCAGAAATCCAAAAATAAAAATTTACTTTACCAACCGCCATGTTAGGTTCGTCACAATATATAACTTTATGTGTACAGATTTTCAGGTGCGAGACTGTTTAGCGCTATTGCACTCTAAAACCATTAGGTGTAGAAGTTCAACTGAAAAGAAAATTTAGAAATTATACGATTCCATTTATTTATGCGTAGCAACGCACGCCAGGCATTAGCTAATTCTGGATAAAATTGCAGAGTACATCCCTGTAATAATAAACAGAAAGTGCAAATATTTTTTTGACACTGCAGAATGACCGATTAACGATAATAGGTTATTTTTGTTAGAATTCTCTGATATAATGCCCGGTTAGTATAACCGTTAATACCCATGTTTATTACTGCAATAACACTGAAGAAAAAAAGAGGTATAAATCGTATAGATTGGCACAAATGTAAGCCAATCCAAATTAAACACACGAAACACATTTCAGTATTAGTGACATAGATACCGTTGTCAGTACACAGGGATACATGAAACATTAATGCCGATAAAACGGATAAAATGCACGTAGTTTCCAAAAAATGCTAGTGGATGGCAATTATTGCAGCTGTAACAAGATCCGCCATGTTTTGGAACGAGGTAATAAAATAACACTGGATGCGCATATTGTTATCTTGTTTATACAGTATGGTCGATAATATCCCCAATGAATGCAAATAGATTCACAGCGCTAAATCGATTCGACAACCTATAGAAATTAATGCCAATTTGATATCCGTTTCGCACTTAAATGATCTGAAGAGTAATTTACGTTGCAACGATTTTGTATTTCTCTTTTTATCACGTTTAATTCTTCACAAATCTATCATAAAACTAACCCCTGCATAGAAAATACACAAGTCAGGATCTCCGTAAAGTAAGAACATTTCTCAGAAGTCAAATTTGTGGTCCGATTTTGATGCTTTGCGTAATATATCACCATCAGCAGCACCAAGGATCAGACCTTAAGATCTGTCCCAATCTCATGTTGAAATTGGTCTGTCCATCTTTAATCATCTGAAATGAGATACCTTCGGAGTACTGCAAGACACACACTACTATATCACAAAAAAATGAGGACATCTTAGAAAAATTACACATGGAACCTTTAGAAAACAAAATTTCTGATTATAAGTCAAGAGGAATGCAACATGTTCATCGAATGGAAAATCACAGGATACCCAAAAAAGTTAAGATATCAACCAGCAAGAAGAAGAAGACCAGGAAGTCCACTCAAAAGACTTCTGGATGATGTTTCTCTTGAGGCCGAAATAGGTCAACAAATGGCCTAAATTCGTGAATGTACTATGATGATGATAATCTTTAACTGGTCTTCCTACAATTCTTCGTCTTAGTGGCTTGTAATGAAGAATTTGTTTCGGAATTCTATTGTTATCCATTCTATTGATGTGGTCCATCCATCCATCTCTCTATTGTGCAATTATATCTAATAGTTTGAATATATTTAATCATCTTCGTATATTTTCATTTTGTTTTCGATCTGTTGTTGTATAGCCAGCAGCACTCCTGAGAAACCTCATTTCTGACGTATCTATTAATCGTTCCTGGTTCTTGGTTAAGACTCAGTGTTCCGATCCATCTATCTTTTTTTTTATATTCTTATTGTAGGTCTCCAGTAATATGACGACAAATCAAACATGAAGGCTCAAAGAGTGATTTTTTTTAATGTCGGATTTCAGGTAAACCATCTTCTAATGACTGGACTTCGATGATTTTCTTAGAATGACTTTCGCATTTAATTTCAGTAGCATATAGGCTAATTAATTTCAATAGTTAAATTTTAAAAATTTTACCTGAAATAACAGTCTTCAACAAATTAAACTTCATTAAAATAGTGAAGGCTTTTCAGAACATGTTGTTCCATCCACAGTAGCTGAGTAGTGCCTTCACTATTTTAATGAATTTTAATTTGTTGAGGACGACTGTTATTTCAGGTACAAATTTTATTATTTTACCTTTTTACACAACAACCTGGTTCAGAATTAATTTTAAAGAGGATTTGTAAGAAAACATAAATTTAAAAAAGAATCGTAATAACGCTCACTATTTTATTTTCTCCGAATTGAATATGATTTTAGTAAAAAAGGTAGATATATTCCTTAAAACAGCAAAACAGGACTATAAAATAAATTTGTTGAAGACTCGCTTAATTTAAGCAGTTCCCGCGTTTTAAAGCAAAAACCACAAATTAAACATTTAAACCTAGTTATAAATTTAATGGTTATTTCGTGATATATTGAGGGAGGGAATTTCAGGAGCAGACAGAGGCTACTGTGAAAGAAGTAGAATAAGAGGAAGTGCTGTGGAGATGGATTGTTAGTAGATTATCTTGTGATCTAGTGTCAATATTGTAGTAAGAAGATAACTTCTCAAATATTGACGCCTCTACAACTTTTTTAACTTAAAGTTGATCCCGTTGCAACATATGGGTTAGAGAATATATGGGTCTATTTAAAGAAAAATAACCTAGAAAAACTAGAGGAACTAACAGCCACATACCTAAAATGGGTGCTCTGTCTCTCCAAATACACACCCTCGCGACTTGTATATGAACTCTCCAGAGAACCATTCTACATAGAAGAGCTGAGACTGAAGTTCCTACTACCAGTGACACCAGCTTACCAGGACCTCCTGCAAGAACTCCACGAGAAGAAATGCAAAATATGGGAAGAATTCTACATTACTGATGCCATGACAAACCGTGAATGGACTCAGGGAGGATATGAATTACGCCACACAGTGACCAGACTCGCTGTGCATGGATTTCACCACAAGCTGTGCAGCAACCAGAGATTCCATGAGCCCGGCCCAGACTGCGTGTGTGCAAGATGTGGTGAACAGTGCGAGAGATATTATGTGTTAAACTGTAGGATGAGATTATAATCGTTATTGAAACTCTGCAGTGACTAAGAACAATCTTCTTTGCACGTTGTGCGCATTTTATATTTATTATAAATATTGATGCCTGATAACTAGAAATTCAATTGCTTTAAAATAAGTGAAAGAAAGTGCAAATTACGTCTATCACTAAGACGGAGCCGAGAGAAATTATTGAAGTGTTCGGAAATATGATCATAACAGCGGATGTTAAAAATTAAACGAATCTCATGAATAGGCTGCAGTCTCTGCGTCAAGTCATAGTTTAGGGTATTATATATAACGTCGCAATAAGCCAAGTGTGGCAGCACAAGGTTTTGTTTTAATCAACCAAATAACTAACTCGCTGGCACTATCGAATATGGCTGCGTGGACATATGCTCTCTATACATCCCTTCCTGAGCTAAGTTTTTCAATCATTCTCTGTATAATCTACTTCCCTCAAATCAAAGTTAATGTTATTCTCCCACCTCCTTCTTGGTCTACCAACTGCGCGTTTTCCCTCTGGTTTTCCTACAAGATGCTTCCATGCACGTCTTTCAATCCCCATTCGTGCCACATGTCCTGTCCATTGCAGTCTACGAGACTTAACTGTTCTCATTATATCTGAATTCCTATAAAGACCATATAGTCCACTGTTAATCAGTCTTCTCCATTCACCTGCTTGTTCATCTCTCTTTGAACCAAACATTTTCCTAAGAACTTTATTCTCAAATACTCGTAATATTCTTCCCCCCTTAAAGTAAAAGTCCGTATTTCGCATCCATATAATATAACTGGTAGAATAATAGTTTTATATATTTCCAATTTAACGTTTTTTTAAAGGAGTTGGGACGTCAAGAGTCCCTGTAATGCACAATAGCAAGCATTTCCATTATGTTTAATTTCTTTGTGCATCTCATTCATATTTGTGATTATTGTTCCTAGGTATTTGAATTCAGGCACTTCCTCAAAATTTCCCTCATTTGTCATTAGCTGTCCATTTCCATTACCTGTATAATGCATTTCTCTGTGTAACCATATATTTAGTTGTATTGATATTTACTTCCAATCCCAATTTTTTAGTGTTACTCAATAGTGTGTGCGTGTTGGCCTTTAGTATCTCTTCGCTATCGTCCAATAGTACTACATCATCAACATAAACTAACACTGGAGTAAATTTATATAAACGTCTAAGATAATGTAAGATGTACATAATTCCGGCTACCTCTTTGGAGATAAGTTTAATTATATAACCGATTGAGGGTCTTTCCACTTTTCAGCGGTTGCCCTTTTTACCAGCCGGCTGCTGGCCCTTCACATCCACATGTGTCAATCACAGAGGTAGATGATCAACAGCCAGTGAAGGGGTGACATGTGGTTAGCATGTCGAGTCCCCCAGCCGTTATAGCTGGTTCCTCAACCTGGAGCCGCTACTTATTGTAGCTACCCAATTGCCTCACGATGCTGGGTGGGCACCGGTCCCATACTGGCCGAAATACCATGAGAAAATTTCTTCCCCCATGGAGACTCGAACCAGCGCAAGTCCCGTAGCTCTGCGCCAAGGCTTTCTACCTTAACCGCTAGGCTACGGCGCGGGACTAATTATATAACACGAACGCTAAAAAAAAAAACTTTGAAAAATAAAGCCAAGAAAGACTCTGTAATGAAATTATACAGGACAATGGCAGTGCCTGTTATTACTTATGGATCCGAAACATGGACAATGACAACACGACAATCTGCCAGAATACAAGCTGCTGAAATGAAATTCCTCAAACCAATAGCAGGATATCAAAGAACAGAAAAAAAACATAACACAGAAATAAGACAACAACCAAAGAGAGGAATTAAACACAACAATAGTGTTTTAACAAACTGGAAAGAACAATTAGCAAGGAAGACTGGGATTAGAATACCAAACGTAGCATGCAACTATTCACCATCAGGAAGAAGTTTGGAAAGACCAAAGAAAAGATGCAAACAGCAGCAATTTGGAGTCGAAACAGGCTAGTAAATAAGCCTAAACCGTCACGAAGAAGGAGAGGAGAAAGTTCAGCCGTGTTTGTTTCCTTTTAACCGAATACGATTTAATTATCAAAAGATACATATATATTTTTAGGAGATAACTCCAAAAGATTGGGATGGGATGGGTTGGATATGGGAAAAAGGGACTGAAAATCGCAAGAATGTGTGGAGAAAAATAAGGAGGAGGTCCATAGATATAAACCGACAAAATATTTTGGCCGAATGTGCGGGAAAACGATCACTGTTTTTACAAAGAGACCTAAAACAAGTTTGGGGAAAATAATCTTATATACTCAATCTAGGATTTAAAGAGAGATCAGGGCTTGCTTGGTTCAGGTTAGGGACATGGAAGTTTTTAAAAAATAGCGACGATCACGATATGAGAATATGTCCAATGTGCGGGAACTTTGAAGACGAGATACATATATTAGGAAAATTTAAAGGTTTGGAATATTGGAGGCGTAAGTTATTACCGGAAAGATCTCTAAATTCAAATCGTGAAAGATTGGCATGCTACGAATGTTTGGTAAGCCCAGAAAATTGGATAAACTTAGGTAGATTTCTGGACAAAACGCGGAAAATAAGAACAATACTCATTCATGAATAAATAAATATGTTAACAAATTGCAATACCATTACTTCTTAATAATTCTAATTAACTAAGTTAATGTATAATGTAATTGTGTTGTTATATAATTGTAATATTACTGTGTTTTCTTTTTTGTTTTAAGTATATCATTACCAAACATCAACTTATTGTAACGGACTGTCAACAGCACGTACGGCTTACTGCCCGTGCGACCCACATCTGTAAATAACATTGTATGTATCTTAATTTTAGTCTAATAAAGCCCTTATGTATTATATTCCATACACCAGCAAAATAGGACGATAATTTATCTTTTAAAAGAATACCCTTAGTTTACGCAATTCCAGCGTTTTAAAGCAAAACCACAAATGAAAAATTTAAACCAAGTTATAAATGTAAGTGGTTATTTCGTTAAACCGTTAAAGGAAGTCAGTCAGAAATGAGTGAGATGTGCAAGTGTTTGTACAGTCCGCACTATCACTTGGACCTAATTATATTTGAGATAATTGGTTGTGATTGTGAGTCACAAGAACTCAACACCAGGGTCTGACGGAGTGACTACATGGCAAGTCCATTACGTCAAACTTTCAGTCTAAATGCAATTAAAAACCTTTCAGCGTTAAAAAACTCGTTTGCTCTAAACTCGTAGCACATTTTCAATTGCATAAGTGGATGGATTTGATGGATAATGGCTGTTATTATAATAATTGTGATAAACATAATTCATTATTGCCCACGTAATGTCATGTCCTGGCGAAAGCCACTTCAATTATCTATTACCAGATATTCTACTTTAGTTCATATTCATTAACCAGATTATAATGTGGTATTCACGTCAAAATAATAAATAGAGCGACCTCTCAATAAACTTCAAGAGGTTTTAACTAATTTATATCAATTGCTCTTGTGGTTTTCAAGAACATTATTTCATTTCATTTACTTCAGAATCTCAATAAGTTAATTAGATTTTATACGTTTCTATTCCATTAACGCAGTTTATCCTGTCGCTTGATATATACATTTACGTGCCACACGCCACCCGGGCCTTACAGTAGCACGAGCTGTCGGGAGAGGGATTTTTAACTATGGATCACCCACATACTTTTTGGTCACACACGAACATGGAGGGCTCCTCGAATGAGTCATCAACTCAATGCCATGGACTGCTCCGAGACAACACTATACAAATACGAAACACACCGTTCACATACACACACACACACACACATTCGTAATAAATATGGAGAATATCATAATGTTAATTATAATGGTCAGATGATGTTCGGGGATCGTTTGGATCTTAAATTTTCTAACATTTGTTTTACGGATGACAAAAAAACCCGAAAAAAAATTCCTTCACCCAGGAAACTTGTCCCGACAGGATCAAACCCAGGCCCGCTGCGTATGAGGCAACGACGCTACACCAAGATTACAGCGGTGGAATAATAATAATAATAATAATAATAATAATAATAATAATAATAATAATAATAATAGTTGGGTTCCGGTGAATTAGTGGTTTTCATACCCGATTCTGACTCGAGGATTCGAGTATTCAAACCCGACTGGCAACGATGAATTTTTAAGACGTAAAAAATGTGAGTGAATAGGTAAGTGAGTTTTATGACGTAGATTTACGACACGATTAAATAACCTCAAAAATGAAATAAGAGGTTTGAGAGTAAAATTTATGTCTTTTTATGCCCAGGTTTGAGTTGTGACGCTAATTATGTGAATTGTTAGAGAGTGTGGTTAAATTAAAATATCAGCTAAAAATTATATGCTTAAATAAAAGAATAAACGAGTTTGGTCTGACGGTAGCATTTGAGACTCGTATTTAGATAAATTTAGTTCAAATCCTAGAAGCAACCAGCCTGACCCGTTTTCTTTTTCTCAAGTTAAATGGATCGGAATTTTGTTACGATGATCAGTTTATCACAATCAATTGCAAATAATGCATTAATTGATTTGCCTTCTCCCTCCAACATAAGAAGGTGGTGAAATTTCGGATCCCAAACACAGTACTTTATAAGATTGAACTTATTCGATTGAATTTAAACCATAACTAACTAACTCACTGGTACTATCAAACCCGTAGGTTCATGGCCGCGCGGACATAAGCTATCCATACATCCCTATCCTGAGCTAATGTTTTCCAATCATCCCCTGTATAATCTACTTCCCTCAAATCATAGTTAATTTTATTCTCCCACCTCATTCTTGGTCTATTAACTGGAATTTTAAACCATACTAGAGATAAAGGAACAGTTAAAAATATGAATCATAAATAATCTTGAAATACATTAAATATTATGAAACATAACTCCCCACCAAACAATTAAAATATACTCGTAATAAAATTAATGTCAGTCGCTATTTCATAATTCATTATAATTAGTTCTGGTAATTTTACTAAAAACACGAGATAAACCATATGTTGAATTGACATTGCTTACCCAATGAAAGGTAATTTCTTCATTATCCACAGTTGACGGAAAAACAGTAAATCAAATCTTGGATGTGCTAATAAAAAACGAAAAATCACCAAAGAAAAATATTGAAATGAACTAATATGATGCTTGTAAGTTAGAAACTAAAGGTTTAAGGACTTATACCAACTATTCTTCTTATCTGCGTATTGGAAAGTCATAACACACGATCTATAGTTAACATAATGTATTCTGAGATATAGCAATTTAACAATATGTCTTGATTTTTCTCTTTAGAAATTTTAATGTATGATCATATAAAAGAAATATCAAAATTTAAACAAATCTAATATATAAAAATGAATGTTTGTTTGTTCGTACTTTATGCGCGGCCATACCGTTGATCCGATTGTAATGGGGCTTTTTGCAAAATGTTCAGCAGATTCCCGGGATGGCCATAGGCTATAAGAGATTTGTCATACTCAACTCCTACACCCTTAAAAATTGCCCTTTGTAGTGGAGAACGTGAAAAAAATAGCTCTTTGGACTCTTAAATGGCCTACGCTGCCTAAACCATAGCAAATACCCAAAATGAATGTACACAAAATTGAATATCTCAAACAGCTCTACAAAAATGTCCGTGACAGCATATGTTTATCTCTTACGGATAACTCACAATAACCATTTTTGTCTTTCATTTATGCCAAGAAAATCGAAACAAGTACGTAGATTCATGTGCAAGCATACCAGCGCATGGCGGGTATTCTTTTACGGATAACTCACAATAACGAATTTTGTCTTTTAGCTCATTTATGCCAAGAAGATCGAGATAAGTAGATTCGCGGGCAACACCGGGTAATCAGCACGGGGAATCTTAAAATAATTACGATATATATTTATAATTATTTTTCATTCTATTTATTCAACTAATCATAATAAGTACATTAATTTTTGTCTTTCAGCTCATTTATGCCAAGAAGACCCGGACAACGCCGGGTAAACAGCACGGGGTATCTAAAAATAATTACGGTATAAATTTTTCCTCTTACGTATTTAACTTAACATAAAACACATTCATTTTCGTATTTCAGCTCATTCATGTCGAGAATATCGGAATAAATACATTCCCGGGCAACGCCGGGTAATCAGCACGGGATATCTAAAAATATAAATTTATAATTTTTTTCCATTTACTTATTCAACTAAACATAAAAGCACATTAATTTTCTTATATTTAGGCGTAGCAGCGCACCCCGGGTATTAGCTAGTAACTAATAAGAATTTGCTTTAAACGGGAATGATGTATGATCTTCAAAATTTTAAATCTAACATTTTCAGTAAGATATATATTATTTAAGTTAACAAAAACAGTTGTCAAATGATAAGACAAACATAACATTCCCAGCACCTACTTTATGGATTAAAAATGATAAAATGCCACATTATAGGCTTTAGGAGTCCTGGAGGTTGTAGGGTAGGGAGGTTATGGCTTTCGCTTTACTAGATACTCGGCACGAGATCTCAGCCGGGTTGTCAGCCATTCGTAATTTTCATAACTTAACTAAGAACATAATATACTAGTCAGCCCAATCATCTGATAATTATTATAATTGTCTTAACTTAGAAATTCAATTGGCTATTTAACTCATGTCGCAAATGATAGTCAATGACCAATCACGTTTCAATGAATTCTCTTTTACACCAATGACAGTCGTGTTTCACCTCGCTCTTTATCGATTTCTCTTTATCAGCTCCTGCTTTTGTGATAAAGAAAGCTCCTCCTTTTTTAATATTCTGGACAGGTTAGACCATTATTTTTCTCCAACAAATACATTGAATATAGCAAATAATGAATAGATTCAGTGATTTTACTGAGTTATTTATTCAAAATATAAATGATTAACCTATAATTTTGATTATAATAGATTGATGTGTTTCATTATTAATCCACTAGAGTGCATTCTTACAATATTGCGATCCTATTTGGCAATAAATAATATGATCGAGTTGCAGTGAATATACGTAACCTCACATTTCTAATTTGTTTTCAAACATCGCCGTTTACATTAACTATATAAATATTTTAAAACACCGGTAACTATATTCAAATAATTATTTTGTAGTAAAGAGCTTAATTTTATTCGTTAAATAGTCCTAACAAATGCCACTCTTGATTTCCAATTTCTCTAAATAAATTCACTCATCACTTCGTGAGTCTTGAATTTATCGATAATTTGGAAATCACTCGTGGCATTACTTATGAAAATTTATTTTGTTGAAATTCTCTCAATGGTGCCTCCAGGATATTTATATAAAATTCTTGACTCCATCGGGAATCCTATAGAATCCGCGACTTTCCAGCTTGTATACTATTGCCAAAACACGAGCCCCCGCTTCGTTGATTGAACATGTTTAATTTAAAATAGGCTATAATTTGGTATTAAAATAATGTAAAATTGTTAAATTAATTTAAATTTGATTATTATGAAATTAAATTATAAAATGTAATTATTTCAATTAGGCTACCAAGGTAGCTAATAGAATAGAAGAAAGTAATCCATTTTCCTAAAAGCTCAGTTAATGGTGGCAGAATGATCGGGCATATGGCATGAACTCTGATGAAATCCGCAGGGAAACAGGTGCTAATACTAATATCCAAGTACCATTGGGATATATTGGTATACATTATGTATGCACTTTGCGCATTTTTGATAACACTCCTCCCCCAGATACCAGCTTGTTGCAGGATAATTACAAGTGGCAAATGTTCCATCTGAAATATTCATCTTATTAACACCAACTCAATCCCTACTTAACGTTCACAACTACATTATACCTTTTTCCCTTTGTTAGACATTCAAAAATTTAATTGAAGTTAGATAATATAAATTCTTATACAGTCTAAGCAAAACCGCCATAATTCTGATTACTAGCTATTTGCACTGGTCAACATGATTTTTGTTTCATGAGCACCAATAGTCGTATTTAATGCAGTTTTTATCGTGTTTTCAAATATGTATTCGGAATTTCTCCATCACCCACAGTTTTTTTAATTTCAATTTCAATTAATGGATTTAAATAATTATTTTTTTAATAATCTTTTTTCGTCCATTTGTCTATTGTAAAATAAAACCAAATGAGCTAACTCACGAGATTTCAGCTATGGAATAGAGATATCGAAGCAAGTGGAATCCTAATATGCTGGCCGATTATTGTTGGACCATCAAGAGGGATGCTCCACAGAGGAAATATAACAGAAAATCGTCATTTCTTACTTTCTAGGCGAGTCCAAATGTTCGAATATTGCGTAGTTACGAATGTAGAAAATATTAAAGTGTTTGAAATTATAAATTCTTGTCTCTCGGAAACCTTGTGTGATGGACGAAAACCGATATCATATTTGAATTCAGGTTAAAAAATACTATCAGAATCACTTTGTTTTTTCTGAGACAAAAAAAATTTTTTTTTTGCTCAGTGTTACCCGCCGTTGGCCGGGAATCTACTTATCCCGATCTTCTTGGCATAATTGGCTGAAAGACAAAATTGGTTATTGTGAGTTATCCGTAAAAGAAAGGCATATACTGTCCCGATTTTTTTGTAGAGTTTTTGTAGATATTCAACGCTGTCTACATCAAGTTGGTGTACTTGTTATTGTTTAGTAGAGAAAGGCCATTTAAGCTTCCGAAAAGCGACATTTTTAAAGCACTGATGCAATTTTTTTTAACTCCGGCCCTATAGTATGTACGGTTATATGTTACATTTGTTAATTTTTCCAGAAAAATTCTCTAAATGAAGATGAAAGCTCCATTCAAATCGGTAAAGTAGTTTTTGAGTGCATAAAGGACACACAGACTCATACTCATTTATATATATATAAATATCTGCTTTTGCAAATTATATCCAAAGTTTTCCGACATTGTCTTAGATTTAGGGAAAAACCTTGAAAGAAACCTCACCCAGAAAACTTATTCCGGCCGGGAATTGAACTCGAGCCACAGAGCACGAGGCAACGATATTCATGATGTTCTTGGTGATATTGTTACACATATCATTAAAATCCCAATCACCAAACAAAAATGTAAAAATCATAATACTTTTCAATAGTAGAGCTATCGTTATAATGTATCTTCTTCTTCATCCAACCAAGTCTTAGGCCTATATGCCTGTTACGATCTCACTGATGAATTTTGTATCTAGCGTTTCCTTGGACGACCCAGAGATCTCTTCCCTGTTGGACAATAACGAAGTATAGCCATTGGAACTCTATCTGAACTTATTTGTCGTAAATGATTCATCCAGTCCTGGTATCTATGGATGTACTCAATGACCGGTTCTAAATGTAGTTCCTTCAAAATATCATCATTGCGTTTGTGATCCCATTTGGTATATCCTGCTGTATACCTCATGAATCTCATTTCACTGGAAGTTATCCTGCTCTCTTTTCCTTTCCATGCATCATTGCCGTAGTAAAATGCAGGTCTTGCTAAGGTTTTGCATAGCCGTACTCTGGTATCTCTCTGGACTAGAAGTTTTCGTTACTGAATTTATTATTCCCATGGTTTTATTAAAATTAATAATTTTATTTGTCCCGCGCCATAGCCGAGCGGTTAAGGTAAGAAGCCTTGGTGCAGAGCTTCGGGGACTTGCGCTGGTTCGAGTCTCCATGGGGGAAGAAATTTTCTCATGGTTTTTCGGCCAGTATGGGACCGGTGCCCACCCAGCAACGTGAGGCAATTGGGTAGCTACAATAAGTAGCGGCTCCAGGTTGAGGAACCAGCTATATCGGCTGGGGGACTCGACATGCTGACCACATGTTACCCCTACACTGGCTGTTGATCATCTACCTCTGTGATTGACACATTTGGATGTGAAGGGCCAGCAGCCGGCTGGTAAAAGGGCAACCGCTGAAAAGTGGAAAGACCCTCAATTAATCGGAATAATTTTATTTGCTATGTCTACTTCATCCATATATGTTAATGTGTATCCCAGGTAGGTAAATTTATTCTATCCTGATATATATATATATATATATATGCTATTGAAACTATTTAAAATTTTCCAATACTGTTATTTTAACACAGTTCCAATAATGGGTCATATTACAATATTATAATGGTATTGTGAAAAGAAAAATTAATGTCTGAACCAGGAATCGAACCGTGGACCTCTAGTTCTCCAGACTAGTGTGCAGCCCACTACACCATTCTAGATTTTTTCTTTTCACAATATCATTATAATATTATAATATGATCCATTATTGGAACTGTGTTAAAATAACAGTATTGGAAAATGGTAAATAGCATCGTTTACTGCTTATAAAAGTGGTGGTGTAAAATTCTCAAATATAGATACTTCTAAACGAAGCCGGCCGTTGGCGATGATAGTGACACCAACCTGACAGCGGATGAAACGAGAATTATAGATTTTGTATATGTGGAAAGAATTGTTAATGTGTGTGCCAGGTCTGGAATGGTGTAGTGGGCTGCACACTAGTCTGGAGAACTAGAGCTCCATGGTTCGATTCCTGGTTCAGACATTTATTTTTCTTTTCATAATATCATTATAATACTATTGAAACTAGTTGTAAATTTTTCAATTTTTGTTGGCGATTGGGATTTTAATGATACTATAAGTAAAAAATATTTTAATTATTTTATATACGTTCGTATTATATTCTTCTTCTTGCATCTTGTAAGCCCTTGTTTCCCTAAACGAGATTTAGGCGCTCTCCCCCTACAGGGAAGGAATTGAACCATTCAAATTTAGTTACACTAGTTTTCGTGTAGCTATCATTGGAGTAGCCCGTGGTCAGCGTTCCGCCTTATAGTGACATCTAGGGAACCAAGGTAGTACTAGGACGGAAACATTCGGTAAATTTTGCTTAGAGGCCTTTTTATTTAGGCTTAAGGATATTTTACAAGCCTGAAAATCTTCGGACTCGGGACCCAGGGCTTGAAGTCCCTCCCGGAGGACTTGCTCCTTGGATTTTTCCGGCCGGGTTTGAACCCGCGACCCTCGGGACCAGAGGCATGGAGCATAACCACTAGTCCACCGCGGCTTAAAAAATAAAATATATTATTATAGGATACATTGTCAATTTAAGGGTTAATAGTATTATTATTATTATTATTATTATTATTATTATTATTATTATTATTATTATCTAGAGGAAATTCTATTTTATACACATTAACAGTGGGATTAAACTCTATGCTAATACACATTAATATACACTTACGGAATTACCAGGTTTAGTCGAACTTTATCGACCTGCTAGGGTTCGTTCAGAGTGAGAATCCCAACGGATATAAGATAACTCTGTGTCCGATGAATAGATGGACTGAAAACTTTAGTAGACCGTAACATCATTCCGTGATTATAAGTTTACGCTGCCTCATAAATGAAATAATAATAATGATAATAATAAAGTTGTTTATTACAATAATCATACTAATAATAATAATAATAATAATAATAATAATAATAATAATATGTCTTTATTTAGAAATATTCCACAATACAGTATTTCTCCTTCACCCAAAGTGATTTGTCGCCAGAGGTTCCTGTCTAATGCATCTTCTTTCCTCAAATCTCCAGCTTCCATACTTCTCTTCACTCCATCCATCCATCCATCTATCTATCCATCGTTCTCTAGGCCTACCTCTTCCACTTCTTCCATTAACTTTCCAATTAAGGATCTTCTTTGGTATTCTCTCTTGTTCGTATGAGGTGTCCATACCATTTCAAACGTTTTTTCCTATTTTTTTTTTTCAACTTGCATAATTTCCCATAATGCGCTGTTTCTGACCTTATAATTTCTTGAAATTCTTGTCGATCGCCTCCAAAAATACATTTCTACTGCTAACAGCTTATTGGCTTGTTTTCTACTTACTGTTCAGGTTTCGGACCCATATAATAAAATGCTTTGTAACTGAACTTGCAATGTAGTTTTCTTCGTTCTGTATATTATATTTCTATTCGAAAGCACACTAGTTCAACATACCAATGATTCTTCTTCCATCAGTTATTCTTCTTTCAATTTCTGTATTTGAATTATAGCTTTTATCTAAAATAGGTCCTAAATATTTAAAAATTTTAACATTACATATTCTTCTTGAATTACATTTTAACTCATCTGTCGTATCCAATGAAATATATTCTGTTTTATTATAATTTATCTGTAATCCCCATTTTTTTATTCTATCTCTAATTTCCTTAACATGAAAGATGTATCATCTGGATTCTGAGAAATCACCACCCGATCATCTGCGAATAGTAAATGGTGGAGGTAATAATTATCTTATATTTGAATAATAATATTAATAGTAATAACAATTGTAATGATAATTAATTCACTGGCACTATCGAAACCGGAGGTTTACATCTGCACTGCCATAAGCTCTCCAAATATCCCTATCTGAGCCGATGTTTCCAGCAATATTTTCTATAATTCACCTCTCTCAAATTATAGTTAATATTATTCTCGCATCTCATTCTTGGCCTACCTATTGGGCGCTTTCTCTCTGATTTTCCTATTTGAAGTTTCCATCCCCTTCTTTCATTCTCCATTCATGCCACTTGTCTGCTCATCCCACTCTACGACATTTAACTGTTCTACAATAGGCCTAATGATGATAATGATAAAATATAATAATAATAATAATAATAATAATAATAATAATAATAATAATAATAATAATTCTATAGGCCCTATTACAATTTCCAATGTGTAAACGTTCCCAGAGCGAATTACTAATATTGTTTCTTGTCTGTTTTTGTAATTCTTATAATTTTGAATGTCTCTGATCTCTACTGTAAACAGTTTTCATTTTAAATTGTTATTACGGCTACAACCCCATACGTAAAAGTATGCTCACTTTTCACTATAAACATAATATTGAAATCAATTTACTCAGGAAAGCTATTCGCATGCAATAGTTAATACAACTAAAGAGAAAAATGTTACCTGAACCGGGATTTGAACCCAGCACTTAAAGCTGGACGTCTTCGTTTCAAATATCGGTTCAGACATTGTTTTTTTCTTTTTCATTGTATTGTTCATTAGTGTGTGTGTGTAAATATATATATATATATATATATATATATTATATATATATAATGTCCACCGCTGAGGTCTCGACGTAGCGTGCTGCCTTGTCATGCAGCGGGCCCGGGTTCGATCCCCGGTCGGGGCAGTTTTATCTGGGTGAGGTTTTTATCGGGGTTTTTCTTCACCTGTAAGACAAATGTCAGGAAAACTTTAAGGCCCAAATCGTCCCCGAAATCATATGGCCATCATCATCCTTATCATTATCATTATCATCATCATCAACCTTCACCGGTGTGGAAAGCAACGGGAAGCTACCACACCTACAATTCCCTAGTAAAGCTGCAAGCATAGCATGAAAATGCTATGATTGCAGTGAAGGACCTGCCTTGGGGCAGAATCAGTATGGATGGACATATATATATATATATAAATGCATATCACACAGAATTCCATAACAATATTTAACATTCATTTTATTCATTAACAGTAATAACATCATCATCATCATCATCATCACTCCAAGGATTAGGCAATTGCCCGTTCCGACTTCATATTGCATCAGCCCAACGTCTTCTAGGTCTTCCAACATCACGCCTTCCTCTTGCTTGATAATTTCTGGCTAACAATGGATATCTCTCCTTGTTCATTCCATCCATGTGATCAATCCATTTCTGTCTGTAATTCGTGACTTTATCCAATAAAGGCTGTACTTTCAATTCTTCTCTTATATCCTCATTTCTTATTCTATCAAGTCTTGTACATCCTTTTACTTGTCTTAGGAACCGCATCTCTGCCGTCTGTATTCTATCCTTCTGTCTTTTCACTGGAGCCCAAGTTTCACATCCATACAATATTGTGGGAACCGCCATAACATTATACATTTTTATCTTGGTTTCTTTTCTAATTTTATTTTTGAATGTTCTCTGTATTGTTCCACACACCGTCTGAAATTTATTTATTTTGGAGTCAATATCTCTTTCCACATTGTAGCCAACATCACAGCCCAAATATTTGAAACTAGACACCTGTTCTATACTTTGATTTTCTAAAATAATTTTGGTTCTCACTGGATCTCTTCCTCTAAAAGCCATGGTCTTCGTTTTCCTTACAGAAATTTTTAGATCGTATAATTTACATATTTCATTTAATGCATGCATTGATTTCTGTAAGTCGTCTTCATTTTTCTGTATTATGATTACATCGTCAGCAAATAAAAGATTATTTATGCACATTTTATTATCCATTCTTATTCCTGGATTTACTAAAACTTTCCATTTATTAAAATATCGTCTATATATATATTAAACAAAGTGGGTGATAAACTACATCCTTGTCGTAATCCAGTATTTGTTTTGATTGCATCTGTTCTTTTGAATCCGTATCTATAATTATATTTGTGTCTTCATATAATGTCTTTATTGTTTCAACAAGGCACAGCGGGTATCCTTTCATTCGTAATATTTCCCATAATTTTTGTCTGTTTACTCGATCGAAGGCCTTATCCAAATCTATAAATCCTATGTGAGTTTCTAAGTTATGTTCTCTTCTCTTTTCTATGAGTTGTTTCAGTGTAAAGACATTGTCTATACATGACCTTCCCTTTCTGAATCCACTTTGATTTTCACTTATTATTACTTCTGTTATGTTTCTCAATCTATTATTTATTATTTTCGTATATATTTTGTAGCCAGTATTCATTAAGCTAATCCCTCTGTAATTCTCGCAATTTCTTCTCCGGTCTCCTCTTTTGAATATATTCTTGACAATTGCTGTTTTCCAAGTGGTTGGAATCCCATAGGTCTGCCAACATATATTAATTAGATGAAGTATTCGTAGTTTACACAATATTCCACTATATTTGATTAATTCCATATTTATATTATCTAATCCTGTTGCTTTCCTATTCTTAGTGGTTTTCAAAGCCATTTCTAATTCATTTATGTCTATTACATCAATATTTTCCACTTTTATTTCTTCCTCATTGTTCTCTTTTCCTTCAATTTCCTCCTTTTTCCAAAGTTTTTCATAATGCTGGATCCATTCTTGTTCTGGGATTATATTCAATCTGGCAGAATCTTTCTCAGTCTGATTTAGATGTTTCACTAATTTATAACCTATTTCTTGTCTTCCATACATATCATACATATCAGTAATAACAATGAAATGAAATAATACATGAAATAACCTAATAATTAACAGCGTGTAACAGCATAATAATAATAATAATTTTTTATTTATTCTGGCAGAGTTAAGGCCATAAGGCCTTCTCTTCCACTCAACCAGCACAAATATACAAATACTCGTACATGTTTACAATAGAGATTATTATCTGTGTACAATGTTAATTGTAAATAGTTAAAAAGACATTAAAAGTTACAGTGTAAATTTCATGTACAAACAGGAATTTGTACTATAAATATAATAATGATAATAATAATAATAATAGTAATAAACAATAATAATAGAAATATTATTATTATTATTATTATTATTATTATTATTATTATTATTATTATTATTATTATTATATAAATTAAACGAGAAACTTCAATTAATATGTACATCTTGGACGGGGTAATGATCAGGCCAAAGTTAGAGCTAATATAAATTTAGAACTAACTCAACTCACTGGCACTGTCGAACCCGTAGGTTCATGGCCGCTCGGGCATAAGCTCTCCATCCATCCCTATCCTGAGCTAATGTTTTCCAATCATTCCGTGTATAATTCACTTCCCTCAAATCATAGTTAATGTTCTTTTCTCGCCTCATTCTTGGTCTACCAACTGGCGTTTTCCCTCTGGTTTTCCTACAGGAAGCTTCCATGCACGTCTTTCATTTCCCATTCGTTCCACATGTCCTGCCCATCGCAGTGTTATGAGACTTAACAGTTCTTATTATATCTGGCTTCCTATAAAGACTATGTAGTTCACTGTTATGTAAGTCTTTTCCATTCACCTGTCTGTTCATCTCTAATTGGTCCAAAAATGTTCCTAAGAACTTTATTCTCAAATAATCGTAATCTCCTTTCCTCCCTTAAAGTAAGTGTCCGTGTTTTGCATCCATGTAATATAATTGGTGGAATAACAGTTTTATATGTTTTCAGTTTAACGATTTTTGAAAGGAGTTGGGACGACAAAAATCTCTGTAATGTATAATAGCACGCATTTCCAGAATTCAATCCATGTTAATTTATTTATGCATCTAATTCTTATTTGTAATTATTGTTCATAGGTATTTGAATGCAGCCACTTCCTCAAAATTTCCCTCATTTCTCATTTAGACTTCTTTTAAAATATGCTAATGTCCGGCAGCCCCTGATTTACTGTGGTAGGGAATTCTAGTTGCGAGATTTAATGTAACTATATATTACAATGCGCAATACGTTAATCATACCTGTTACGGAGTTAATATGTTGCTGTGTGTATCCGCCTAATAGTGCTGAATGCTCTACCAGCACAGTGTTTGTGGGTGTATTGCGAAGTCAGCCTCTTCTCTACATCAAGAGGACCGTCTTACATGTCCGCTGTGACATCCTGATGAATGGGACCGTAATGATCTGTTAAGCTGGATTCATTACCACATTCTGTGTTCAGTTCCTTACACAGCACGTGTCTTAGATATAAGCAGGTCTTTCTTATCTTCAGTGCTGTGTTAGTGTGGCAGTTTTAAGAAAAATAAATATGTTCAATGAATAGAATTGAACTTGCTGTTAGCCCAACACTTCTAATGTTAAATAAGAGTTTTTGAAATGTAAGTTTTCCGAACTTAACAAAAAAAATAGGGAAATTTGGAAGAAGTGGTGGAATTCAAATACCTCTTAGAATTTCAGAAATATCTTAAAATGAGTGCGAATAGGTAAAAACTATTTAGATGCTTTTGAAGTTCACAATGGATTAAAGCAAATGATATACTATATTTTAGTGAGGTAGTGAGACATGGAGCCTGACCTAAATAATTAAAATAAAAGTACCAAAGGAAATATTTGGACCAATTAATATTAATGATCAGTGGACAAAATACAACAAGAAATTATACGAAGAATATAGAGAACCTGTTGAAGTTGCATGACCAATATTGCTCCCGCTATCATTTTAATTAGGGTAACAGAGTGGAACCCTTGAAAGAGGTCCACTCCAGGGGGTTGGCGCCCCTGCCCTTTTGTGAGCTCCAGGTCCCACTCGCCCAGTGGGTAGTACCTGGGTAGGGCCCCGTCCACATGGTTACGTGGGGAGAAGAGAAGTCCCCAAAGCCGTAGTGAAGGCAACTTCTCTAGACGAACACTCCGAAATTGCAGTTCCCTGCCCTCCAGGAAGAGGGGTTTGGCTAGAGGATGGTAACCTCTACTAGTAAAAAAGTAACTTACTCATAAACTTCAGGAGAAGAAAAGCCGGATCAGAAATAAGACATGAACTTGAAATATTTGCAATAACTGATAAAATAGATAAATACAGACAAAAATGGAAGCAACGCATAGAATGAATGAAGATAGATATCCAAAACAAATAACAAAATACAAACCTAAAGGCACCCAAGATGTGGGCAGACCTAGAAAGAGATGGGCTGAAGTCGGAACGGGTCAACAGACCTAATCCATGAATGCAGATGATGATGATGATCATCATTTTAATCTTTATAGCGATCCCTTCCCTACTACTTCTTTATCTTATAGATGCGTTTAATAGACCAGCAGTTACATTAAAAACTATTGGTCATCAATGATACTGAAGTTATGAGAATTCAGATTTTCTAATAGTTGAATTTGATTCACTTTTATTAATCTAAAGAAACTAGAGTGGGCTGGCCATGTACAAAGGCTCTCAATGGACCGAGCACCAAAAAAAATGTGCTTACAGCAAGTTTTATGGGGAATAGGTGACTTGGAAGACCGAAGAAACGATGGGAGGATGGTATTAAGGAAGATGCTGCAAACCTACTTAAGTGACGCAACTGAAGGCTTGGCGCGCAAAATAGGAACGGTTGGAGGGAGAAGTTAAGGAAGGCCAAAACTCGAATTTGAGTCAATTAACTATTGGGTGGTTGGATGGATCGATACACGTATTATCTCTGCTAGCATTCATTTTGCGCTAGAACATGACTTAAAATAATTAGATGAGGAATAAGTGGTACAACTCAGTTTTATAAGCTGTTAGTTTATGTTGATGGTGTTGTAGTAGGTGATAGTGAGGCCAATATGCGCATTATATTGAGAAATATAAATAAAACTAAATACAACGTGTCCACAAATACAGTATCATACTTTAAAGTACTACTACGTCGCTTTGGGTAATCGTTCGTATCTAAATGGAATTGGTGACAATCAAAAGAGAAACTCAGATCGTTTGGTGCATGTTAACAATGTCAACAATGGGGAATAATGGACAACAATACAGAAACTAAACTAAATTTAATCATGTTTTTTGTGGTCGATATGGGTTCATTGTTGGATATTTAGCAGACAGCGATGTCTGCAGCGCCACTCGTGGGGGCCACATTCAATATCTATGAGGTACAGCAAAAACTTTTTGAGTTTCTCTTTTGATTGTCACCAATTTCATTTAGATAGATTATCCAAAGCGACACAGTAGTAGTTTAAAGTATGATACTATATTTGTGGACACGGTGTGTATGGTTACAGATAGAAGTACATTATGTAATGGATATGGGCGGTTAATGACAAATGTTGAAAATTTTGAAGAAGTAGATGAATTCAAATACTTAGAAATATTAATTAGGACCAACAGATAGGTGAATGGAGAAGATTACATTACAGTGAGATACATGATCTGTATGGGAAGCCAGATGTTGTAAGAAATTCAAGACTCATAACTGCGATTGGGCAGGACATGTCGCACGAGTGGGAACGAAAGAAGGGAATGAAAACTACTTGAAGGAAAGCCAGTGCAAAGCCGCGCAGTAGGTGGACTAATAATGGTATGGAAGAATGCCATTCAACATGATTTGACGAAGGTAAATTATACAGTGGATGATTGGAAAACATTAGCTCATGATAAATATATATGGAGAGCTCATATCCGCGCGGCCAAGACCACCCGTGTTGTATACTGCCATGGAGTTAGCATATTTTTTTAAAATACAAATCAATTTAATACTCACTGGCATGGTGAATTCCTATTATAATGGTTTTAGAACATAATACATAGGATGAAAACCTTCACCATGAAAAAAATACATGTATGTGCCCTCATTCATGGTGATCGGTTAAAGAGTGTTGTCGAAATTTATATTAACTTCATATATATATATATATATATATATATATATATATATATATTTAGATGTTATAACTATATTTTGACATTTGTCAATGAAGGCAATATATATATATATATACAGATATTATAAATATATTTTTGACATTTGGCAATGAAGGCAAATATGATATGAAAAGAAAAAAGAATGCTTGAGTCGGGATTTGAACTCGAGTCTCTAAAGTCTGTACCTTTAGCGCTCTAACCAACTGAGCTACCCAAGAATTCCAAGACAAACATACAATTTTCTTATACATGTAGTATTCTCAATTCACACAAGAGGTAGCGGAAATTTCTTTCAACTGCCATCTAGCGGCTAACATAACAGTTAAGCAAATTATTAAAGAGAATATTTACTTTATAGCAGTAACGCTTGTATATATAGATATTATATATATATTTTTGACATTTGGCAATGAAGGCAAATATGATATGAAAAGAAAAAAGAATGCTTGAGTCGGGATCTAAACTCGAGTCTCTAAAGTATGTACCTTTAGCGCTCTAACCAACTGAGCTACCCAAGAATTCCAAGACAAACATACAATTTTCTTATACATGTAGTATTCTCAATTCACACAAGAGGTAGCGGAAATTTCTTTCAACTGCCATCTAGCGGCTAACATAACAGTTAAGCCATTTTGTTTTATGTCATTATTGTCCAACATGCGATAGACGAATTAACTGCAACAATGAAACAAAAATTCTTTGAGTTCCTCTTTCTTTTAAAACCAACCCCATTTCATAATTCCGCATACTTTGAGAGTTATGATTAATTAAAATGTGGGAGGTTTGAATGGGACACGGTGTGTGTGTGTATATATATGCACACTTTTAAACAATTGATAGGCCTACTTTTTAATCATATTTTTTTCTTATTTTGCATATTTACACTGATTTCGTTTTTTATTTTACACTATTATTATTATTATTATTATTATTATTATTATTATCATTATTATTATTATTATCATTATCATTATTGTTATTATTATCATTATCATTATTGTTATTATTATCATTATCATTATTGTTATTATTATTATTATTATTATTTTACTTTTGTACATACAAATACAAAGACACACATCCAGACTCCATATGGAGATTTAAAATCACGTATCAAACCGGGAACCAAACCCGGTTCGCCGGAGTGGAATATATGGACTGTACCGAGTACCGACCATGCCACGAAAACGGAATACTGTACGTACTTTGCTATGTTTTAATTTGTTGGTTTTGTATAAAACCCACTCAATAATAAACACTGTTACAAAATAAACTATGACTTAAACTACAACGGAAAGGGAAAGTTGCACAAAAAACCATGGGAGTTTTTATTGTGTGGTGAGCCGGAGAAAAGCCAAGTAATTGTATTTTTTTCTGCTAAATCCGAGGACGAATGTCTCGTGATTGTAATTACTGATCCATTAATCCATTGTCCATCACTCTATTGATTTTAACGAGACCTCTTTTTACTTCAGTTGAAGCGAATCGGTAATAACGTCGTAATTAAAAAATATCTCATTTTTTATTCCGAATAAAAAAACTCATACGTATTTTAATTGGCGTTTTCAAAGTTGACCAAATGTAAAGTTGAGTGACATATACATTAATGTAACTGTGATAGACAGACCCGACTTTATGGATGGAGAGATTTGAGAGGTGATGTTGATGAAGTGGGACGGAGCAGTGGCGGCTCATCAAATATCATTCATAAGGATGAAGAAATTGGACGATCATAATTTTATCCTGCAGTTCTCATATTCAGACTTATTTTGTAAAAAATCTTATTGTTTCATATTTTCAGTTTACTTTTGTATGTTTCTATGGAAAATTATCAAATACGGTTCCAATATTTAGAGATTCGGTAGTAGAACTACAGAACTAGTCTAGTTTTAGTCCCCACCCAAGTGAGACAAGGGTTTATTAACGAATGTAATTGATTTACGCTTATTTTCCTGCAGATGTTAGTAAGTGACATGTGGTTAGCAAATCTTCTCAAAGAGGCATCTAGTAGGCAACTGGGTCGATAGTAGAACTGAAGTAGTCAAGAACAATAAATTATATAGCTTAAATATGTACCCTGAAAGTAATTCATCACATTCATCATCTATGATGAATTACTTTCAGGGTACATATTTAAGCTATATAATTTATTGTTGTCTACTTTAGTTCTACTATCGACCCCAGTGTTTTTTTTCTTTCTTTCCTACGATGCCTCTTTGAGACGATTTGCTAACCATATGTCACTTATTAACATCTGCAGTAAAACAAGCGTAAATAAATTAGATTCGTTAATAAACTCTTGTCTCAAAAAAGTCTAAAAGTAATTATGTTCTAAAATATCTATGAACAATTATTAGAAATAGGAATGAGGTGAAAAATGAAATTAAACATAAGCTCACGTCTGAAACCCATGCTATTATCCACTATAGGGACTCTTGACACCCCAATTTATGTAAAAAAAAGTTACGCTAAATAATAATAATAATAATAATAATAATAATAATAATAATAATAATAATAATGTTATTATTATTGATATTGGTACGGTTTATTCTACATTTTAAGAAATATTTTATTAGCATTTTTTTAAATCATGGCAATTTAGCTATGTCTTCATAAATGGAAATAGTTTATTTTATCGGAGAATTTCAAAGAAAGGAGAAGTATTATTCGGCATAATTGGTAATTCATTAACTTCCAAACTTTAGTAGTAGCTGGACAAAATTTTAATTCATTCATCGTAATATTTATTTCAAAATTCGACAGATACCTGCCGCTCTTTTCCTATTACAAGTTATTCCTGACAGAAAAAAATAATAATTTGGTAGGTGGCATCGCTATAAACTTATTTTTCGGAAGCAGTGTAAAATATGCTAGTTAAAAAATCATATAATTAAACTAAAAAAAATTTAAAAAACCGTTCAAAAATTGATGAAAGATCTACAGAAAGACGAGAGCAAGCACGCTTGCGTTAATTTTCAAGAAACATGATCTTTTTGCTTCAAAAAGACAACCTTTTGCAGTATGGTTCTGCTAGTTTCAAGATGATGTATGCGGCAAGACTCAGCACCACGTGGTGATTGACTTAAGGGTGTGTAAATTATTGTAATATACAACATAGCTACATTTTCCTTCCCAATTTTCACAGGCTTAACAATGTCCGCAACTTGCTTAAAATATGGCTACACTCCAGTGAGAAAAATGTCACCTCGTTTGATGATCATTAAAATCTTCGATTTCGTTGCATGGGAATTCGTACCAAACACTTTAATGTACTGCAAGAGTAAAAAAATAATCATTCTTGTATTCTATCGATAGAGACATGACGGAATTACTTCCGACGGTCGTACTTTTTCCCTCATGTTGTATTGTCCGGAATTTACAGAGTTTATCTTGGTGCTGGAAAGTGTTTGCATTTCCAGTAGACCATCGAAGGTCTTGAAAATGTTGGGGTGAGGAAAATTGGAGTATAGAGATTAAAATTGAGAATCGTAAAATGAATCAGATTGTTCTGGCGCCCAGAGAGTAGGATGAAACATTGCGTCTCTATCTACGTATGTGTTCTGCATATAATCTGTAAACTCTATATGTCATTAGTGGGGCGATTGACGCACGTTCTTGCCAAAATCACCTACTTCTGAAGGAAAGTCCTACAAGAGCTTAATTTAATGGCCAAGATCGGAATCTTTGTTTTTCGAAATACCGCAATTGAGTCCTCCAAATCCAAAGCAAACTGGCTGGGATTCAGTGTTCCTGATTAGCCGTCTTGCCGCAAATGGGTCGTCTCTGAGAAACAAATAAAAAATATCCAGGAACATAGATTCAGAAGCTAGCAGGCAGCACTCCTAATTAAGATACAGGTATTTCATTATAATAATTAAGTGGCTATGTTGTATAATTTTTAAACCAAATAATAATAGAGCGATTCCACGAAAATGTCATACCGAAGTGAAAATTTTGAAACTGACGCAGGAATAAATCTGTTGATGTAATATATATCTGTAAATATCAAATGTTATAATTCTATAAGAAAATGTTTCAAATGTGCATTATTTTAATCTAATAATAGCGGTAGAACTTGTCATATTCCAAACCTGAAAAAATACGCAAAATTTTACCAATTTCTTGTTTAATGATTTGGTCGTAAGAATTCGTTTTATTTCACAAACTATTTTATTAAACCATACTTTGGTCCTCCTTGGTCGTAAATTAAACAATATTAATTGGATTCTAATATTCTATATACCTTAAATGTGTCCTATAGTTGTTAACTGTAAGTTATGGTCAGTCAGTCACAGAAAACGGATAAAAATTACTGTACACGACATAATAATTGATGGATTAAAATTTCCTCTTGGATTCTACGTTATCGGTACACAACTAACAAAAACGTATAGATGACATTTTCTTGTAAAGTCATTATTTTTCCCGCTGGAGTCCCGTGACTGACTGACTTTTTGCCCCCTCACTTACATTGCTAATACGCATAACGCAGTCAGTTGCTTGCTGGACTCCGCTGTGTATTAACATAAACATGGTTTAGGAAATCTGGTAGACTGTTCGGCTCAGCTGTTTCATTAAATAATTACTGGTCCTTCTTCTGTGACAATTTGAGCTAAAAGGCAGCCAGCGGAAGGATTTAAATGTAGAGTAATTACATGAAAATATCATACCGATGTGAAAATTTTGAAATTGGCGCAGGAGTGTTTTTTTCGATGAGATATCTTTTGCAGATGAAATGTTCCGATTATAGAAGTTAATGTTTGAAATACGGATTATACTTACTCACTTACTCACTGGCACTATCGAACCCGTAGGTTCATGGCCGCGCGGACATAAGTTCTCCATACATCCCTATCCTGAGCTAATGCTTTCCAATCATTCCCTGTATAATCTACTTCCCTCAAATCATAGTTAATGTTATTCTCCCACCTCATTCTTGGTCTACCAACTGGGCGTTTTCCCTCTGGCTTTCCTACAAGAAGCCTCCATGAAAGTCTTTCATTCCCCATACGTGCAACATGTCCTGCTCATCGCAGTCTACGAGACTTAACTGTTCTTATTATATCTGGCTTCCTATAAAGACCATGTAGTTCATTGTTATGTAGTCTTCTCCATTCACCTGTCTGTTCATCTCTCTTTGGTCCAAAAATGATCCTAAGTAATTTGTTCTCAAATACTTGTAATCTCCTTTCCTCCCTTATCTAAATTAATAGTAGAACATGATATATTCCGAAACCTGAAAACACATGCAAAATTAAACGAAATTTTGTTTTACGATTTCACTGTATAAATTTGTTTTGTTTCACCGACACTTTTGTTATACCATATTTCGGTCCTTCCTGATCATAAATGTAATACTAATAATTGTATTATAATATTCTAGATAATTAAAATGCGCTCTATAATTATTAAGGGTAAGCTACAGTCAGTCACATAAAACATATAAAACTTATTGTACACAATACGATAATTGATGGATCCAAATTTCCTCTGGGATTCTACGTTATCGGCACATAACTAACAAAAAAGTATTAACGACATTGTCTTGTAAAGTAATTACGTTAATTATATTAATTACATTTTTATATTTGTATTAATGACATTTAAATAATTTTTCATTATGCGATTCTTCAATATGTATGTTATTAAGTGAGTGGAATTAGAAGCAGGTGCGCGGTTCATATGTGTTTAGAAAATGTGTGTGTGGAAGGCCTTGAACCTGAAAGGTTCACGCATTAGTTTGACCTTTGACATGCCAGTGCCGTATTATCGGGGATTCACAGTGCGATGTTGCCACATTGAAACAGAGTCATGCTTGTTAATTGCAAAAACAGTTTTAATCATATGAAGTTTCTTGTATAAAAAATACAATTGGCGTGGAGTATATGTGATTAAGTATGTATAACCTGTAGTGTAAAATAAAATTATTATTTGGTGTAACGTTGTTATTGGAAACCAACAGTGAAGATACGTATGATAGCACTGTACTATGTGCACCTGCTGCAAACAGACAAACATAAAGTAAGATTTCGCGCGTTGTAAGAGATTTCTTTCGATTGTTTAGTTTAAAAATAGAACTCATGTCAGCAAAATAATTTGTAATCAGTTGCTTTGAAAGAATTAAAACAGAATTTTCCATATTTAAATACCAATTTCAATAATTTGTATACTGTACTTTTTCGTTAATTTTTTTTTTGTCTTTATAGTTGAGACGCGTGAAAGTTAATTTTAGTGATCTGGAACGAACAATGCAAATTCCATATCGGCATCTTTATTTATTTTAATGGTTCAATCCATTAACAGTATCAGATAAATTTTAATCAGTTAATATGGTTGTAATAAAATTATACCCATATTAGGCATATTTAACTATAGAGAAGACCCTACGTTGTTAAAAAGTTAATATTTTCTTTATTTTGTGAAATTTAAAATGATACTTGGTAACCAAGTTAAATAAATTACACTATTTATTTAACATTTTTACAGCTATCAAATTATACATTTCCTATACATGATAAAAGGAGTTAAGTTCTTTATTCATCTCCATATTATCGCTTTTTATATATTATCCATCCATAGTAATTCTGTCCGAGGGCAGGTCTTTCACTGCAATCATAGCATTTTCACGCTATGCTTGCAGCTTTACTAGGGAACTGTAGATGTGGTAGCTTCCCGTTGCTTTCCACACCGGTGAAGGATGATGATGATGATGATGATGATGATGATTATGATAAGGATGATGATGGCCATATGGTTTCGGGGACCGTTTGGGCCTTAAAGTTTTCTTGGCATTTATCTTACAGGTGAGGAAAAAACCCGATAAAAACCTCACCCAGAAAAACTGTCCCGAGCGGGGATCGAACCCGGGCCCGCTGCGTGACAAGGCAGCACGTTACCTCGAGACCACAGCGGTGGACTTATCTATTATAATTTCATATTATTTTTAATATTTGTATAATATTTGCAGCTCCAGAATATTAAAGTCAAAATAAAATTCAGATATGTCAGTCAGTCACAGAATGTAGTCAGTCAGTTATATTAGGTTATAACTCTGGTTTTAATTGCGATTTTTGTTTCGTTTTTTATTGAGAATGTAACTTGAAATGTGTCCTCCAAACGGTATTTTGGAAAATTGAATTAGGAATCACACTTCAGAGCATGATGCAGATGAACATGTTAAGCTGCATGATGAGTTGATATTTATGTCAGTCAGTCACACATACTTTGATAGATAATAAATAGCACTGTTTTTCTTCAAAAGTTGTATATTTAACTACAGTCTTAACCACACACTATTCCTCTATCATATCACGTAGATAACACCCCTAATTTCAATCAATTGTAATATTTATGCAACCATTTTGCTGCAAAAGTGTATTGTAAATGTCAGTCAGTCACATATGGAATTACTCAATAATAATAATAATAATAATAATAATAATAATAATAATAATAATAAGTTTCGGTTCAGTATTTGGATAGATCGGTACTGGTATCTTCAAAGCTCAGCTCTAAAGTTAACCTAATCTATAGCATTTTTCATGTGTAGAAAATAGTATTGCTCTTATGGGAAACGCTGTTGCCACTTGATGTCGCAGACTGAGTTTCAAAGATGGAAATATAATTATCTCCAAGTTTCGTTGAAAGACGATGGTTTAATGACAACTCTGCTAGCCGCTGTTCCGGTACATTTATTATATATGTGCATTAAAATACACAGTCAATATGCCCAATTCACCAATTAATGATTAAAATGGTCAACATGTTTGTACAGCTAAGCTGCCATTCTCAAGACCAGACATTGACTGATGACAAAAAATGGTAACGAATAAACAAAATCAGTTAAAAAGAAACTACGTAACATGACGCAATTAATCACACGTAAACAGTATAACATAATAAAACTAATCCTCTTTTCTTTCAATTAAAGAAAAGAGGATTAGTTTAATTATGTCAAACTGTTTACTTGTGATTGATTACGTCATGTGAGGTAGTTTGTTTTTAACTGATTTTGTTTATTCATTATATTTTGGTCTTCAGTCAATATCTGGTATTCAGGATGACAGCTTAGCTGTTGAAACATGTTGACCATTTTAATCATATCGTTAATTGGTGAATTGGGCATATTGACTGTGTATCACCAAGAAGATCATTTGTGTATTAAATATATGTACATGATAATTATACGTTGCATAATGTATTTTTGTCCATAAAACGAGCACTCGCCTTCTTGGCAAAGTTGTAGGTAAAACAATTGAACTAAATTATTTATTTCAAAAGAATAATATAATAAATCAGTCTCACGTAAAATGACACGTTTACTAAAAAGAAATGCTCCACAAGAGTAACGCTCTTTTGTAGACGTGAAAGACCCTACAATTAGAATAAGTACCTGATATATCATTCGTTCTAAACTAAAATGAATTTATGTTTAAAAACTTGGTCAGGTATTTAAGTATGACTGATGTATCAGGTACTTATTTTAACATCTTACCACATAACCTCAACGGTTTTTTTTTCACAATGAATGTTAGAAATATTAATATACTAATTACACTGGTCTACAAAAATTAACTTTTATCTTTCACAAGAATAAAAAAAAGTAATGTTTTTCATGCTAAATTCAAATATAATTTCAGTTTCTCCCCATCAGGAAGGAGTTTTGTGTAATATTAATTTCAATTTTTTATAACACTCCTCATTCTGACTTACCTATAAAGTGGTAAATAGTGATTTTTGGGCATATTTTGCATCTGGAACATCTCTCTTCTTGGTCCAACTGTATTCAGCCAGCATGTTAGAAATCCACTTGCCTTGGTATCTGTTTTCCATTGTAGAAATTTGTCGATGAAAACCTCCAACGTGCTCATTGCTAACAGTGCCAAGATTTTCCGAGAAAATGTGAGAGTCCAAGAAGTGAATTTTTAAATACATGTTGCATCCCATAGCTTTATAAGATTGCTGAATATCAGCCAATAGGTCGCGATAGTTTTCTGCTTTGTTTCCAAGAAAATTGCAACATATATTTTTGCAAGACTGCCAGACTTTCAAGTGGATTTAACAGTCCTTTAAAATGTTCATCAGCCCTTAATGACCGTATTTGTGGTCCTATATAAATTCCTTCTTTCAGTTTAGCACCACTGAGTGAGTAATTTCGATTTCAAGTACAAAGAATTCACCAGAATGTTTATCCATAGGTTTGACGAAAATATTCAATTACTTCAAACTTAATATGTAACAGAGGTAAATTTATAATTTTTTTTCAGATTCACTAAGGGATCATGTGACGCATGTTTCTGGCCGGGGTAAGAGATTCACGTTTATGCCATGAGTCAATGAGACTGACACATCACAATGCTATACTATTAACAGATTTGAGCATGTCGAAACACGAATGAACCTGCTCAGTCTTGCCTTTTTGGTGTTTCAGCATAATATATATTTTTCCTTAAATACAGCTTGAATAAAATCGCTGCAAATAGGGTAAAATGTTCTATGACAGGTCAGAGAGAATGCTAAAATCAGATTTAAAAAAATAATTTTCAGATAAAAACTGTGCCTGATGGAAAAATTGTGACCACATTTCTGAATTCAGTATGAAAAATGCACTTACTTACTTACTCAATGGCACTATCGAACCCGTAGGTTCGTGACCGCACGGACATAAGCTCTCCATACATCTCTATCCTGAGCTAATGTTCCAATAATTCCATATAAAATCTACTTCCCTCAAATCATAGTTAATGTTATTCTCCCACCTCATTATTGTTCTACCAACTTGGCGTTTACCCTGTGGTGTTTCTACAAGAAGTTTCCAGACACGTCTTTCATTCCCCATTCGTGCCACATGTCCTACCCATCACAGCCTAACTGTTGTTATTATATCTGGCTTTCTATAAATGCCATGTAGTTACTGTTATGAAGTCTTCTCTATTCACCTGTCTGTTCATCTCTCTTTGGTCCAAAAATTTCCCTAAGAACTTTATTCTCAAATACTCTTAATCTCCTTTTCTGCTTTAAAGTAAGAGTACATGTTTCGCATCCATATAATGAAAAATACACTAGATTCACTAATCAGATTTTTGTGTGAAAAAAACCTTGTCGACCAGTATTATTAGAATAATATAAGGGATTTACGTTCACTATTAATTTTAAATAAATTCTTCCGGTAATTGTATTTTTGTGCTCTTATTGAGTAACCGCCACTGGTTGATTACAATGGAATGTTGGGGGGGGGAGGGGCTGGAGATGTGGGAACGAAATCAGTTAACCAGCCGTGGTCGCCCAAATCGAGAGCTTGGACAAAAATATCATAATGAGAACGAATGAATAGGCTGGGAGAGATACATGGAAGGTAGACATGGGTTCATTTGCTATCCAGGAGGGAGGGGTACGAGAGAATGGGTTAGTTAGTCCGATGCTGGATGGATGGATGGATGGACGGTTGGGGTGTAGCTAGTCAACTGTCACGCCACGGTCCCAAGCATGAAGCGCCCAGATCTCTCGTTGTATGGACGGTTCATTAGTTCCGTACACTCCGGTTCCAATTACGACAGTGAAACTCTGGATTCTCGCCAACAGTTGTACACCTACAAGAAACATCAATCACAGATTGCGAAACATAAAAAAGGCAGCCTCTCTAATGTGTCATAGACGGATTTAGACGTTGAGCGGTCTACTGGAAAATCCAACCGTGTCACATAGGCTTATATTTACAAGTAAATTGGGATTCATAAATAATAGTTATGTTTCATCCACTAGTAAAATTGTTTTATTCTACACAATTTCTCATTCCAGCACTATAATATTTTACAAAAGACCTAAAATGGAACATTGCAGTGTCGTATACTGTAATTAAAAAAAAAAGCAAATTTCGGCGACATATTAATAAGCCATGACTAACTTAATTAATAATTTTACAATTAAATTATTTAGAGTAATCAATAGGATTTATATAAAGTAATTTTTTTTTAACTGTAGGCCTTTCAGAAACCGCCTCCATATACAGCAGAAGGATGTTCGCAACTTCTGCTGAAGATGGAAATGTGTTTCTGAAAGGCCTACAGTTAAAAAAATGTAACCTAGTTGAGGACGATGGCACCTGCTAGGGTATTTATTTTAATATTCTATTTAATGATTGTTCACTTCAACGGTATTTAATTATGGATTTTATTAATATAGAATTTGTGTAGGTAAAAGTAATGAATTAATATCTTCAGCGCTTAGAGAATTTCAATATAAGGTTAAATTACAAAAGTATTTCACATTACAAAAATGTATTTTAAGGATTTGTTATGAATTTTTATTTAATTTTGTCAATTGGTAGTATTGATTGAAACTTTATTTCATTGTTACAAATAATTATGCATGGATTAATAATTTTTGTTGGCATATATTTTAAATATAGTACTTCTCAGTATTTTATACGAGCAAGTTCATTGTGAACATACTTAGTTATATCGTTTTGTATCAATTGTGGGAAAGGTTATGTTGAGTCCACTTCAAAATACGAGTATATTTATTAAACATAATAAAATTCGAGATAATGTGAAATAAAATTATATACATTTTAACGATTGCATTTTTTTTTACAAAATATTTTAAAAATTGTGATCTCGGCTTCGATTCGGTCGTAAACGTCTCAACTCATTTCAATCCTTGTTTCTATTTCAGTCATGAAGCGATGTTTAAATAAACAAATTTTTAATATTTGGAGACAATAAAATTATTAACACACTTCTTCTATATATAGCAATTACATAAAATTATGCATTATTTTCTACATTGCGAACCTATTTAATGATTGATGCTCTCTGCACATGACTTAGTACAATCTATTGTTATCGGTGGTTTCAATAGTTACGTTTATTGCTTGTAGTTCCAAGGATCGCGGGTTTAAACACGGCCGGAGTCGATGGATTTTTAGGATGGAAAAATCCAAGGGCAAGTCCTCTGGGGAATCAGAAGATGTCCGGGTTCGTAAAATAACTCAAGCCTAAGTTAGCGCCTTTGAACAAAATTTTAGTGTCCTTCTCCATCAAGTAATACCTTAGTTGCCTACTACTGTAGATGTCTTATTGTGGCGATGTGCTGACCCCGTACTACTCACTTACATCTCTTTGGAAATAGACGGAACTAAATTAGGTTTGTCAAAAAAAAAACTCCCGCTACGAGAGCACCAGTGACTCATTGAGGGACTACGGGATACATGTGTACTTAAAACCCACGTTACAGTATGTATAGTAAAAACAATATACTGATTTTACTTCAAACATTTCATTTTCAAAGTATTTCAAATACATTCATATAAATTGTAATAAATTTAATTTTACTTGCTTAATCCAAAATATCTGAGATTATATTTATTTTATTTATTTTATTTAGAGAGATTTATTTATTTAGCCTGGTGGAGTTAAGGCCATGCGGCCTTCTCTTCCACCCACCAGGGCAAACATATATTACATCAGAATATAACAATCACAATGAACTCTAATATTAAATACTAAATAAAAATTTGATCAAAAAGATAATATCTATTATATTACGATCTATAATGCAACTAGTTAATGTTAGTTAAAATTAAGACTAAAGCTAATAATAAAATGTATACAAGCAAGACATATTAAATTGTCCCTGTCTAATGTATATATAAAACAAAGAAAAATAATGAGATATAGAAAAACTAATTTTACGTTTGTACAATATTTAAAACAAAACAAAAGAAAATATTTGTTAATCTTAATATTATTTTCATAGACTATTTAACTCATGCCCCAAATGGGAGTCAATGACCAATCACATTTCAATGATTTCTGTTTTACAACCAATCAGAGTCGTGTTTCACGAAATATTTATCAGTGTTATAATTACCATATTAAAGAAAGCTCCTCCTTACAATATTGCGTTCCTTTGGCAATAAATAGTATGATCTGGTTGCAGTGATAAACAAAAGAAGCAGTAGAAGCGTACCTATCGTTTCTCATTTGTTTTCAAACATCGCCGTTTACATTAAATATATAAATATTTTAAAATAACTATAGTTAAATAATGATTTGTGAGTAAACAGCTTTAATTTTATTCGTTAAATAGTCCTAACAAATGCCACTCTTGATTTCCAAATTCTCTAGATAAATTCACTCCTCACTTCGTGAGTCGTGAATTTATCGATAATTTGGAAATCACTCGTGGCATTACTTATGATAATTATATTATGTTTACCAGAATTAAAGACTATTGTTTTTAACCGCAATGGTTATCTATCTCTATCTATCTTCGGGTATTTACAGCTGCTGACGTCTTCCGGTGTCAAACCTCCAAAGCCTACGTTCTTGGGCATCTTCAATGCATAGCCCTCTTGCTTGCATTAATGTATTCACTTTTTTCCTTCCATGTTAACTTCGGTCTCCCTATATTCCTCCTTCTGGTCGGATGCCATTGATATAGTTGCTTCGGCCATCGCTCATCTTCCATTCTTAAAACATGTCCTAACCATTTTAATTCCTTCTCCTCAATTATTTCAATATGCTTTCTTCTGCTTCCATTATATTTCTAATTTCCTTATTTGTGACATGTTCTAATTTTGACTTTCTGGCACTTCTGCGTAAATAATCCATTTCTAGAGCTATTAGTATATTATTGTAGTACTTATTGATTGTCCATAGCTCACTTCCATACATACTTTCCAGTTAATTTTATTTTTAAAACATTTCTCGAAAAAGTAATTGTGAATGAATATTCATACATTTAGTTTGGTGTATATTTAATTAATTATTGTAGAAATGTTATGCCTCCTTTTATTATAACTCTTAAGTAATAAAATCGATCTACTCTTTGGGAAAGTAGTGCCAATGACGCAGTCACAAGAAACATGTATTTTCCTACAGTTGATGATAGATTATCAGTGAAACATTATGCATCTTCATTTGTATTTACACAATTTAAGTCTGCACATGAAAAGTTTAAATCTTATCTAAAAAGGTTTCATATTCCATCTCCAAACGGATATATCTGCTCCTGTGGTAATAATGAACAGTCTGATGAACACCTTATTGCAGACTGTACATCTCATGGATGTAAGCGATACATTCTGGATGTCCATTTAATTGAATGTAATCAAGTTTCTCTTAGTCCAGTAATTTATGTATAGAAAACGATACGTTGTTTTACAGTATTTTAAAAAATTGTAAATATTTTCATCGCTTGTAATACATCATTGTTATTACTTTCTTGTTAGTTTTAATTGTATTAGTTCTCGTTTCGTTCGTTTGTTGTTTTTTCTTCAATGACATGTTGTAACTATGTGCATGTTCATTTTTTGTATATTTTAACTACATCCCTAACATACATTTTGTAAAATAGGGCTCAAAATTTTGGAGATTTAATAAATAACAATATTATTAGTCCTATAATGATTTCATTATTTATATTTACTAGTTTTGTATGATAAATCATATTTGATCATTCCTTACAATGAAAAAAAAATTGAAGTTCCACATGTATGTTAGACAAATAAATTGATACGATAATATATGTTACCGTTAATTTGATATATGTGAGGAACATGAATAATCACCTGGTATTATGTCATAAAAGCATTTCTGATTAATGCCTTAAATAACTCATATTAATTAATTGATCGCATTTACTTGTTATTATGAATAATATCCAGCTTAAGTATCGTTCGTTTTGTGTAAAGTATTCGGGTAAAATATTAATTCTTAACTTCCTGGTTTAGGCATTAGTTGTCTGTCCCTAATTCTATCATAACTTGCTACGAGGAGATTTAGAATAGGCGACTGTATTAAAATACCTACAAACAATAATTATAAATAAAAATGAGATGCACAAAGAAATTAAACATAGACTGAATTCTGGAAATGCAAGATATTATGCATTACAGGGGACTCTTGTCATCTCAACTCCTCTCAAAATACGTTCAATTGAAGATATATAAAACAGTTATCCTCCCAGTTGGAGGATGCGAAATATGGACTCTTACTTTAAGGGAGGAGAAAATATTACGAGTATTTGAGTATAAAGTTCTTAGGAAAATGTTTGGATCAAAGAGAAATGAACAGACAGGCGAATGGAGAAGATTCCATAGTAGTGAGGTGCAAGATCGTTATAGGATTCCAGATATATATATATATATATATATATATATATATATATATATATATAAATAAGAACAGTTAAAACCCATAGAATGCGATAGGCAGGGCATGTTGCACGAATGGGGAATGAAAGAGGAGCATGGAAGCTTCCTGTAGAAAAAACCACAGGGTGGGAGAATAACATTACCATGTTTTCAGGGAAGTAGATTATAGGGTGATGATTAGAAAACATTAGCTCAGGATAGCGATGCATGGAGAACTTATGTCCGCGCATATAAGGGTTTCATGTGGCTATGAATGAGTTAGTTAATATTACAATTTTTTAATTGACCAAAAATGTTTTATTATAATTTAAATTTTAGTATAATTTTTTTACTTCGGTCTAGAAATTTTGGTTATTGTGAAATTAAAATAATAATTGCAGTATTTTATGACATTTACTCTTACATTCATCTTGTTTTAAGTAATCCAGTTATATGATCCTGGGTGTTTTCGAACGCAATATGAAACGCTCCCGGCTGAGTCAACTTGCTAATTGTGTGTGCAGTTATAAGAGTTTCAAATATTTAAGTCCCACGCCATAAGTCTGAGGTAGGCCTATCATGCCTTGGCAATATCTTCAGGATACACTGATTTGAATCCGCATGAGGGTAAATTTTTTTCTCATGAAATTTCGATTAGTATGGGAACAATGCCCGCCCAAACTCGTGAGAAATTTAAATAACTATATTATGTTGTGGCCCTCCTCCGAATGTATATATACTTTGATGTATTTCGGGAAAATGCTCACTGTGCTTACAAAGGGACCTAAAACAAATTGGGGGGAAAATAATTATATATTTACACTCTAGGATTAAAAAAGAGAGATCAGGGCTCGCTTGGTTTAGGTTGGCGGGCAACTATAGTATTACTTAGATGGATGAAGGTGGGTAAATTTTGCACAGTGACCTCTTTATTCAGGCTTGCGATTCTTTTACAAGTCTAAATATCTTCAGACTCGGGACCCATGACTTTTAGTCTCTCCCGAACTCGTCCCTTGGACTTTTTTTTTAATTTCTTCACATTCTTCTTCTTCCTTTCCAGGATTAGGTCAATGCGACCTGTTCAGGTCTCAAGTCCACCGTTTCCTTGGCCGTCCCAAATAATTCGCACTTGGGACTTCTGAGTAATATTTTTTTTATTTGGGTGGATGATCAGCCCAACCGCAAAACCCCCAACCTGGAGGACCAGGACCAGTAATTTTGGAGTTGTCTTTCTCCTAGACAGACTGCCTTCCTGCCAGAGCTCTGTCTGCCCCGAGCATCTGGTTTTATGGCGCCAGAAACTCGCCATTCACCCTCCATCTTCAGTAAAAACAGTCCCACCACGTGAAGGTAGATTGAAGAGTTTGGTAGAGAGAAGTTATATTTTGTGCTGACTATTTGGAGCATTTTGTAGAGTCTGAGAGCTCATCCTCAGATCCGCCCCAGCCATTCTCTGCCCTTTAGGCACCTTTTAATTGTTTAGTCTAAATACATTTTCTGACTTCTATGAAGGCAAGAGAAAGATCATTGCGAGCCGTGCCTGACTCTCGGGCTGCTGTTTGACCACGATGTAACAAATTATACTAAAATCAGATTTTGCTTTATTCTCGTTAAAAAAACAGCGAAACATGCAATGAGATATTAATTACAATTACACGTAAATTTTGCCCAATATTATCGCATATAGCACATCAAAGTAACGCGACACAACCGGTTACTGTTTGTACAAAACAGTTTTTTTGAAGTTATAACGTTAAAATCATTATATATTCATTGTGCTCCTCTATTGTGTACTTTTTATAACAGCTTTTGGTTTTATAAAAATCGTAATTCAACTCCTCGCCATTAATAATACAAATTGATGTTGTGTTTATACATAAATGTAACATCTTGACACTCCGAGTGTTTTCGTTTTAATTGGTGTCAATTTACATTGCGCTATCCCATGTATTTAATTTCAAACGAATATAAAACATTCGCTGCTCTGAAGTTTTTAATTTACATTGATTGATACAAACTTTCAGTTGTTACCAGTGGTCGTTTTAAAACAGTTACATATTGAATTAAATTGAATCTATGTAATTCCTAGCTTAATTAAAACAGCCAGAACATTATTATATATAAATGCCTAATTGTCCTCGTAATTGAATCAAGAAATTAAAAAAAAAACTAAATGCTCTACTCGTTCCGATTAATTCTAGGTCGTGTGATTAGATGAGATGAAGTCCATTTTCATTACTATAATTTATACTTTTAAATAACAAAATTTTAGAGAGAGTTAATGAGTTTACTTATTTAGGATATAAACTCTCCTTTGTTGAAAATTTGGATTTATCAGAGAAAATTGTGAAATTCAACAAATCAATGGGAATCATTAATAGAGTTTTAAAACCTTCATTAGTGCAAAAATCAACTCGTACTCTTCTTTATCAAATAATGGCTCGACCGGTCCTATGTTATGGGAGACTATAAGGACGAGAGATGAAAGCAGACTAACAGCTTGTGTGATGAAATTTATGCGCCGAACAGCTGGCTACACCAAATGGGATCGAAAGAAAAATGTAGAAATCGTTCAAGAACTTAATGTGTCACCAATACTGGACTACATCTCCAGATATCAGCTAAACTAGAAGGAACATGTCTCAAGAATGCTAGATCCAGGATCCCCAAGGCAATAATGAACTACTGTTCAAATGGGAAACGGTCACTTGGTCGACCTATGAAAAGATGACAATAGTATTGGAATTAATATTTAATTTTAGGAAGTTATATTTTGAGGTTATTTTAATTATATTATTTTTGGTCTGGACATCTTACCTCAATATTAATGTTGATTTGTTCTTGGACATGTTTCAAAACAATTCTGTTTTATCGTCAGCTTTCGGAAAGCTGACGATAAAACAGAATTGTTTTGAAACATGTCCAAGAACAAATCAACATTAATATTGAGGTAAGATGTCCAGACCAAAAATAATATAAGTATTGGAATTATTTATAATATTTATTAGTTTGATTTTATTAATTTTTGTTTTAGTGGGGGTGGCTTTCTCAGGCCGTAACAGTTCTTCTAGGACTAATACCTGGCAAGATGATGATGATCATCATTTATCGTAGGTCTGTATTAGGTGAATTCCATGGAACTGACTTAACAATTACAACAAAATAACATTTTTTAGCCTTCAGATATTAGGACATTTAAAAGGAAAATATCGAGACGAACCAAAATTATTAATAATACAACAGAACAAGTTAACAATTTTACTATTAAAATCTTCGTCTTTTTTGTTTCAATACCTCAGATTACTTACTACATTTCTGGCATTCTTTCCTGACATTTGCGAATTGTAACTCACTTCTGAGGTTGTAGCGCTTGAAAGGCGTAGTTACGTTAACCCCGATAATATGATGGGTGATAAATGATAATGAAGCACGTGGAAAATTCGTAAACCTAATCGTAATCCGAATTTCAAACCATGGGAGACGACATAATTTTCTTTAAGGAAAATTCCCTGTGGTCTGATCAGGAATCGAACCCAGGATCTCATGAGCTGTAGTCAGGAACTTTGAACATAATACTTTTAGGCTGACCACTTTAAATCTCATTAAAATTTGAAATAATTATGTTATGACCCCAGCAATTTAGGTTTAGTCAGATAAGTCATTAATATAATTTAGTTATATATATTTGTTATGACCGGGAAATTATAGGCTTTAAAATGTCATTATTATAGTTATTTTACTCATTATTAATATAAAGAATATTCAGAATATTTTACTTAGATACTGGATATTTCTTAAATTTATTACAATGATATTTCCACAGTATGTTTATGTCTCAGTCGTTTCACTATTGAGTAAAAATTGAAAGTAATGAGACGTCTTACCCTAGCCTAAAACATTGATAGATGGTATTGATATAATATATATATATATATATATATATAATATATATATTAATTAGGGTTATAACTTTTTTGACTTTTGTGAAATAAAATATTTCCTGTTCTCCATGGTATCTTTACCTTGTCGTGGTGGAGTGGCTTGCGTGCTTAAATGACCCTGAGAGCTATGCCGGCGGTAGCATTGCTGCCGATAGGGTTACCCATGCCGGACTGGTCGAAGGTGATAAGCCAGACGAAAAAAGTGCCTTGGTCGAAAGAGTGACGATCTTTCACCGCAAAAATAGAACCGTCAAGAAATGCGGACATGGGCTCAACTGGGGTAAAATTTTCCGGAGGTCAAATAGTCCCCCATTCGGTTCTCCGGGCGGGGACTACTTCAGGGAACCCATGCCAAAGGCTCAAACACAGGGACATGTTCCTAGGAACATGGAATGTTAGGACTTTATACAATAGCGGGGCATTAGAGATATTAACGCGGGAACTAGATAAATCGCCCTTGGATATAGTCGCTTTACAGGAAGTTAGGTGGCCAGGAGAAGGTAGTCAGGAATCAGGAAGCTTTGCATTATACTATGGGGTGCAGAAAGACCTGCATTTGGAACGGGGTTTTTTAGTCAGAAGGAGGATCCTATCCGCTACCCGAGAAATTAAGTTTGTTAGTGATAGGGTATCATACATAATTCTAAAGGGTAAACAACATGATTTTGTAATTGTAAATGTTCATGCCCCCACAGAAGATAAAGATGACAAGATCAAGGATGAGTTCTATGAAGAATTAGAATGCTTATTTGATAGCCTTTCACGATATCATATGAAAACTGTCTTAGGAGATTTTAATGCAAAAGTGGGGCGGGAAGATATATTCAAACCAACAATAGGCAAATTCAGTCTTCATGAAGATAGTAACGACAATGGGGTTAGATTAGTCACATTTGCCACATCGAAGAATCTCATTGTTAAGAGCACAACATTTCAGCGTAAGGATATTCATAAATACACCTGGACGTCCCCAGATGGAGAAACTCGAAACCAGATAGATCATGTATTAGTGGATAAACGCTGGCACAGTAGCATCATCGATGTTAAATCAGTTAGAGGGACAGACTGCAATTCAGATCATCATCTGGTCAGAGTAAAAATCAGACAACGGCTATCACTTATGAGAGGAACAAACGCTAAACATGATTCTGTAAAATTTGAATTAAAAAACTTGAAAAATGATGAAATGCGGCAAGAATACCAAATCAAAATTTCTAATAGATTTGAAGTACTGGAATCTTCAGATGACAATGTGGCAAACGAAGAAGAAACTGATATGAATAAAGAATGGGAGGCTGTAAGAGATAATATTAAATTGTCAGCATAAGAAAGCATTGGTGGTTTAAAAAAGAGGCAAAATAAGAAATGGTTTGATGAGGAATGTGCCGACATTGTAAAGAAAACAAAGCTAGCAAAAATGAAATGGTAACACGAGCCAAATGAGGTAAATTTAGAGCAATTGGGTAGTGTTAGACGGGAAACTACCAAGTTACTAAAGAGTGAAAAGAGGGAATATTTGAGAGAGAAGATTAATGGTCTTGAAATGAACGCCAAAAATATGAACATTAGAGAATTATATCGGGAAATTAGTATAGAGAAGAAAGGGGTTCAGGCTAGAACAAACATATTTAGGAATGAAAATGGGGATATGACTGCAGATTCCAGGAGTATATTAAAAAGATGGAAAAGTTACTTTAATCAGCTATTAAATGTACATACAGAACAGGATATTGAAGATGATAATTTATAGACAGCAGGGGCGCTAGTCGCAGAACGAAGTGCATTAGTGGTTGAAATGGCGATAGAAAAATTGAAGCTGTATAAAGCATCAGGTTTAGATGAGATCCCAGCAGAACTGATAAAATCAGGGGGAGAAAAATTTATGGACAAGATACACCATTTGCTTAATATGATTTGGAATAAAGCAGCTCTTCCAGATGAAAAGAAAGAATCGAATATCGTACCAATTTATAAGAAAGGAGATAAAACTGATTGCAACAACTGTAGGGGCATCTCATTACTTTGAACTTCGTATAAAATTCTAACAAATATATTAATCAGCAGACTTATTCCTTATATTGATGACATTCTAGGAGATCATCAATGTGGATTTAGAAGAAACAGGTCTACAACAGATCAGATTTTTAGTATAAGACAGATTTTAGAAAAGAAATGGGAATATAATGGTACTGTACATCAACTATATGTAGACTTCAAAAAGGCATACGATTCAATTAAGAGGGAGAAGTTATATAGTATCCTGCTGGAGTTCGGAATTCCTAAAAAGTTAGACTTATACGAATGTGTCTAAATGGCACAAAGAGTAGGGTGCGTGTAGGCAAACAGTTTTCGGACACTTTTGAAATCCAGAATGGGTTGAAGCAAGGAGATGCACTATCTCCTCTACTATTTAATTTTGTACTAGAGCATGCCATTAAATCTTTAGAGAATGAAGAAGGCCTACAACTCAATGGTATTAATAAGCTGTTAGTTTATGCTGATGATGTAGTATTATTGGCCGATAGCGAGGAGATAATAAAGGCCAACACGCACACACTATTGAGTAACACTAAGAAATTGGGACTGGAAGTAAATATCAATAAAACTAAATATATGGTCACACATAGAAATACATTATATAATGGAAATGGACAGCTAATGACAAATGAGGGAAATTTTGAGGAAGTGGCTGAATTCAAATACCTAGGAACAATAATCACAAATAGGAATGAGATGCACAAAGAAATTAAACATAGGCTCAATTCTGGAAATGCGTGCTATTATGCATTGCAGAGACTCTTGATGCCCCAACTCCTTTCAAAAAACGTTAAACTGAAAATATATAAAACAATTATTCTACCAGTTATATTATATGGGTGCGAAACATGGACTCTTACTTTAAGGGAGGAAAGGAGATTACAAGTATTTGAGAATAAAGTACTTAGGAAAATTTTTGGACCAAAGAGAGATGAACAGACAGGTGAATGGAGAAGACTACATAACAGTGAACTACATGGTCTTTATAGGAAGCCAGATATAATAAGAACAGTTAAGTCTCGTAGACTGCGATGGGCAGGACATGTTGCACGTATGGGGAATGAAAGACTTGCATGGAAGCTTCTTGTAGGAAAGCCAGAGGGAAAACGCCCAGTTGGTAGACCAAGAATGAGGTGGGAGAATAACATTAACTATGATTTGAGGGAAGTAGATTATACAGGGAATGATTGGAGAGCATTGGCTCAGGATAGGGATGTATGGAGAGCTTATGTCCATGCGGTCATGAACCTACGGGTTCGATAGTGCCAGTGAGTAAGTAAGTAAGTAAAATATTTCCTGTGCAATGGATGGGTGAACTTTTACTTAAAACCATTGAAAAAGGCCTTCATTTCACTGAGCGTCAAGAAAAGGTCACCCCAAATATATTTAGGCCTAATATATCAATATTTAATATTGATCTGGGGGTGACCTTTTCTAGAAGCTCAGTGAAAAGAAGGCATTTTTCAATGGTTTTTAGTAAAAGTTTACCTATTCATTTCACAGGAAATATTTTATTTCATAAAAGTTCAAAAAGTTATAACCCTAATAGGCTATATATATATATATATATATATATCCCATCTAAATTTTGGAAAAGGAAGTCGATCTTCGAAAGTACCCATTGACCGCGGCTATGTGCCCCGTCGGCTCTTCATGGACGATACAGCTGGGCATAAGTTAGAGTACAATACTTACATATATAAAAAAAAGGCTCAGAATAGTAACAAATTCTTGATTAACTCCGACGCGATAGTAAAGCAAGCCATAGACTTTTTCATATTTACAGTTAGTATTGTTCTGTCAGAAATATAACTTCTAGGTTGCGAAATATCATACACAACAGAAACAGATATAAATAACAAACTAAGTAAGTTTAATTATATAACAGGAACACTAAAAAGAACTTTGAAAAATAAAGCCAGAAAAGGCTCTATAATGAAAGTATACAAGGCAATGGCAGTTCCTATTATTACTTACGGTTCCGAAATATGGACAGTGACAACACAACAATCTGCCAGAATACAAGCTGCTGAAATGAAATTCCTCAGACCAATAGCAGGATATCAAAGAACAGACAAATAACACAACATAGAAATAAGACAGCAACTGAAATGAGAAGAATTAAACACAATAATAGTGAAATAAGTCCACCGCTGTGGTATAGAGGTAGCGTGCTGCCTTGTCACGCAGCGGGCCCGGGTTCGATTGCCGGTCGGGACATGTTCCTGGATGAGGTTTTTTCGGGGTTTTTCCTCAAATGTCAGGAAGCTTAGGGCCCAACGGTCCCCGAAAATCATCCGACCATCATCATCATCATCCATATCATCATCATCCTTCACCGGTGTGGAAAGCAACGGGAAGCTACCACACCTATAATTCCCTAGTAAAGCAAAAGATGAAAATGCTATGATTGCAGTGAAAGACCTGCCTCGGGCAGAATTACTATGGATGGATGGATAGTGAAATACGGAACAAACTGGAAAGAACACTTAGCAAGAATGACTGAGAACAGATTACCAAAATCAGCATACAACTATTCACCAAGAGGAAGAAGAAGTTTCGGAAGACCAAACAAAAGATGGAAAGAGCAGCAATTTGGAGCCGAAACAATCTAGCAAAAACCTAAACCGTGACTAAGAAGAAAAAGATTGTTCTGTCAGCTCTAGAAAGAAATGTATTACTTTGTGCTATACGCTATCTTCTATTAATTATATATTTTATTGTCAATAAATTGAAGTTTTGTTATATTATTTTTGTTAAATTTTTTAGGGAACTTCAATTGAGAAGGTTCGTTCATGATCACAAAAAAACAGACAAGACCAAAAATATTCGTTTGAACTGAATGAACTAAAATGTTTTGTTTTAGAGACGCTACTAGTGTGCTCATTCACACCTTTGTATTAATTTTCGAGCAGTTGAGAAAACTAAAAAAAAATGTTTGCAATTGTCCTTTTTCTTGCAGCAAGCTTAGTTTTTTTTAGATTTTTATTTATTTATTTATTTTATATTTATTTATTTATTTAGCCTGGTGGAGTTAAGGTCATTAGGCCTTCTCTTCCACTCACCAGGGCAAAATATATATTACATCAGAATATAACAATCAACAATGAACTCTAATAGTTAAATACTAAATAAAAATTTTATGCTGAAAAAGAATAATATATATTATATTACGATCTCTAATGAGCAACTAGATAATGTGTAGTTAAAATGAAGTGGCTTAAAACTATACAATACAGTGTAACCGAAGCAAGACATATTAAAGTGTCCCTGTCTACTGTTTAATATATAAAAAGCAAAGAAAAATAATGAAATATAGAAAACTAATTTTACGTTTATACAATATTTAAAACAAAACAAAAGAAAATATTTGTTAATCTTAATATTATTTTCATAGATGATTAAATTTATTAATTGTTAAAAGAATACTATCAGTGAGGTGTATAAGTTAGTTTGTTATTAAATAATTCTTTAATTTGTTTTTGAAGGATGTTATAGTTTGACAGTCTCTGACATAGGTCGGAAGGGAATTCCATGTTTTGGTGAGACCGTAAAAGATAATGAATAATATACAGTGTGATGAGGAGGGATATAAAGGACAATGTGCTGATGGGATCGAGTGTCAAGATTATGTGTGTCGGATAGTCTGATGAAGCGGCGTGATAAATAATTAGGCGATGATGTGGATTTTATAGAGAAGGGATAGGGAATGGACAGTTCTACGATCTCCTAGACGAAGCCACGATAATTGTTCCAGGGACGGTGTTACGTGGTCAAATTTGCGAATACCACAAATAAAACGTGCGCAAGAATTATGAACACGTTGAATGCAAGTTAAATGCTAGATAAAAAAAACCCTGAAATTGTATTATTTATTCTATGCTTGCTAACCAAAACTAACATCATTGAATGTTAAACATGCTATGTATTGAATTATCCTCATAACCATCAGAATTGTCTTCGTTATCAACATCAGCAATTTCTTCTGTAGGTTCATCTTGTGTGTGCGATTCCAGTTCCTCCAATAAAGACTCAAAGTAATGCCGTTTTTTTTAAGGAAACTCATTGTACTAGTCTTATTCTTGCAGAATCCCCAATATTTCACACTCGTAGGCCTATATATCTCCACCTGTCTACTTTTTTGGAGACAGCAATAATATATATTCATAGAGCTGGTTTTGTAGAGCAAGAATATGCATTTATCATAAGTAATGCCACGAGTGATTTCCAAATTATCGATAAATTCACGACTCACGAAGTGAGGAGTGAATTTATCTAGAGAATTTGGAAATCAAGAGTGGCATTTGTTAGGACTATTTAACGAATAAAATTAAGCTGTTTACTCACAAATCATTATTTAACTATAGTTATTTTAAAATATTTATATATTTAATGTAAACGGCGATGTTTGAAAACAAATGAGAAACGATAGGTACGCTTCTACTGCTTCTTTTGTTTATCACTGCAACCAGATCATACTATTTATTGCCAAAGGAACGCAATGTTGTAAGGAGGAGCTTTCTTTAATATGGTAATTATAACACTGATAAATATTTGGTGAAACACGACTCTGATTGGTTGTAAAACAGAAATCATTGAAACGTGATTGGCCATTGACTCCCATTTGGGGCATGAGTTAAATAGTCATAAGTAATGTCTTGAGTGATTTCCAAATTATCGATACATTCACGAAACAGGAAGTGAATTTATCTTGAGAATTTGGAAATCAAAAGTGGCATTTTTTAGGACTATTTAACGAATAAAATTAAGCTGTTTACTCACAAATCATTATTTAAATATAGTTATTGTAAAATATTTATATATTTAATGTAAACGGCGATGTTTTTAAAGAAATGAGAAATATTTGGTGTCCCGCGCCGTAGCCGAGCGGTTAAGGTAGGAAGCCTTGGCGCAGGGCTACGGGACTTGCGTTGGTTCGAGTCTCCATGGGGGAAGAAATTTTCTCATGGTATTTCGGCCAGTATGGGACCGGTGCCCACCCAGCATCGTGAGGCAATTGGGTAGCTACAATAAGTAGCGGCTCCAGGTTGAGGAACCAGCTATAACGGGTGGGGGACTCGACATGCTAACCACATGTCACCCCTACACTGGCTGTTGATCATCTACCTCTGTGATTGACACATGTGGATGTGAAGGGCCAGCAGCCGGCTGGTAAAAGGGCAACCGCTGAAAAGTGGAAAGACCCTCAATCGGAAATCGAGAAATATTTGGTTATGCTTAATTTGTTCATCACTGCAACTTGATCATACATACTATTTATTACAAAATAGGATCGCATTATTGTAAGAATGCACCCAAGTAGAGGAACAATGAAACACATCAAACTGTATATTATAACCAACATTATGGGTTATTAATTCATTTTTTCGGAAACGCCTCAGTAAAATCAGTATTTAAAAACAGAATTATTGAACACACAATTATCAAATGTGTAGGTCGAAATAATTTCTTCATTATTTGCTATATTCAACATATTTGTTAGAGAGTCAGGCACTGCAAAATAATGCTCTGATCTGTTCAGAATATTAAAAAGGAGGAGCTTTCTTTATTTTGGTAATCAATATTCGATAATTAATTATCGAGATGAAACACGACTGCCATTGGTTGTAAAACAAAATTCTTTGAAACGTGATTGGCCATTGACTCCCATTTGGGGCACGAGTTAAATAGTCACAAAAAATCATTTTTGAACTTGTCTGGTTTTTTTAATGAACCCTTCACTCAGCTATAAAAATTTTCTGCGCGCATTTCTCTTTCTAAAAATATATTTTGTATATCGTTTAACTATCTGCTTACTTAGCTCGGCCACTAAATAAAAAGTATGTAAATTCAGATAGGAGACGTGGTCAAAACAAATTGCAATAAAATATATCATTGATCTTTATATGAATTCACCACTAACTCTGTGAACAGACGTTACATGGTGAAGCAGACAGTTTGACAAAGTTGACATTGACTTGAATAACACTACACGCTTCTCGCTTCCTGTTGGACCATGTTACGATCTCCAGAGGTCTATTTCCAGTAACAACGGCATGTATTCTTTAGTCTCTCCTCACTGAATATAATTAGGCTTGTGATGCCTCTACTACCACTTGTCGATTAGGCCTGTGTTGTGCTTCCTGATGATATCAAATATGTAACTGTGCACAGTCTCCGTAACATGTTCAGGTTACATTAGGCATAACATTTACAAAACTACTGTAGTTTCTGGCAAATTATTTGGAACTTGCTCTTGCTGACTTTATTATTATTGAAGCAAATAATAATAATAACAATAATAACAATAATAATAGATAGATCATCGGTTGATTAATGTCTTTGACATCGTCCGATCCCTAATAGTCAGTTTTGTCAGTCCATCCAATCTCCTGGTTGTAGATGTTTCTCCTTCATATATAAACATATTCCCTGACTCCAGGTGGTTTTAGGTCTTCCTCTGCTTCGTCTTCCCTCAGGTTTCCATTTCAAAACAGATTTTGGTAGTCGATCCTCTTCCATTCGCTGGACATGTCCGTACCATTTTAATTGCTGAGTTTTAATATAGCCTAATCTAAAATAGTGTCTTCAATCTTCATTTTCTCCCTTATAACTGAGCTCCTATTTTTTTCTCTTCTTGAAATTCTTGCGGTCTTTCATATAAAATCCATTTCCGTTGCCAAAAGGTACTTATTTTTGTTGTTAATGGCCAAAGTTCTGCTCCATAAGTAATGATGCTTTTGACAATTGTATGATATATATTCATTTTATTTTTATTACTGAGTTTTTATCCCACAATATTATATAATAATAATAATAATAATTTTTATTTCAGGGTTGTTTCTATTATTTACACAGGCATCCTCAACCAAAATATACAATTTTTTTCTTCCACACTTCCCGGTCTTGCATGTTTGCTTCTGTCATATTTCTCTTCTTCATATTGTCTTGAATTCCTTTTATCCACGTTGGCTTTGGTCTACCACGTTTCCCTTTTCCAGGAGGTATCCATTTCAGTACTTTTTTGATTGTTTGTATGTCCCTTCTTCTCATTATATGTCCATACCATCTTAGTTGGATTTCTTCAATCTCTTGACAATATCTTTTTCTACAATTGTATGTTTTTCCTATCCGAGGGTTTTTAGCATTATGTTTTTATTTTACAATGTGTGAGGAGCTGGTCCATAGCAGATCAGAGACTTTTTCTAGAGTCTACCGCAGATCAGTTGCTTTCACTGCAGCTAAGAGTCTGATCCACCCTCTATTGCCTCATCCGCCGTCTGCACCATACCGTAGGTCTCCAACTCTGCTGCAACCGCCGTTTGGTTCTTCACCGTAACTCTGGCTAGGGACCCTTACAAGGTACTAACAGCCGGGTGAGCTGTACCAAGGTTTTTTAATGAGGTGTTACTCCTCCCCCTCCTCCTTTCTCATCCGAACTTGGGACAATGGTGGAGTTATAATGATAATGATAATAATAATAATAATAATAATAATAATAATTAATAATAATGATAATAATAATGATAATGATAATAATAATAATAATAATATTCTATATATCTATATAGCACTTATTTCCCCATGTGGGGTTTAGGGTGCTCCCCGATAGGAGTTTTTTCAACCAAGCTATTTAGTTACACTTATTTACCCCAGCTGTCAAAGAGTGATATTGGGTCAGCATATTCCCTCAGTGAGACCCCTAGTGGGTAACTAAACTACTGCGTGGATGGATAATGGTCGGTAAATTTTGCACAGTGGCCTCTTTATTCAGGCTTGCGGATCTTTTACGAGCCTGAAAATCTTCAAACTCGGGACCCACGGTTTAAAATCCCTCTCGGAGAACTGGTCCCTTGGATTTTTCCACCCTAAAAATCCATCGGCCCGTGGTCGGGTTTCAATCTGCGTCGTTTGGAACTATAGGCAAGGTACATACTAGCCCACCGCGGCCGATTAATAATAATAATAATAATAATAATAATAATAATAATTATTATTATTATTATTATTATTATTATTATTATTAATAATATGATATGAAGGACGTGATGGAAAAAAAAAAACACAAAATTCAAAATAGTGAACCCGCTTCTTCGGAACTATAGGCAAGGAACAAACTAGCCTACCGCGGCCAACTAATAATAGTAATCCATCCATCCATAGTAATTCTGCCCGAGGTCAGGTCTTTCACTGCAATCATAGCATTTTCATGCTATGCTTTGCAGCTTTACTAGGGAATTATAGGTGTGGTAGCTTCCCGTTTCTTTCCACACCGGTGAAGGCTGATGATAATGATAAGGATGATGGCCGGATGATTTTCGGGGACCATTGAGCCCTAAGCTTCCTGACATTTGTCTTACAGGTGAGGAAAAACCCGAAAAAAAACTTACCCAGGAGCCAGTCCCGACCGGGAATCGAACCCGGGCCCGCTGCGTGACAAGGCAGCGCGCTAGCTCGAGACCACAGCGGTGGACAATAATAATAATAATAATAATAATAATAATAATAATATAATAATAATGATAATGATAATAATGATGATAATGATAATGATAATGATGATAATGATAATAGTAATAATAATAATGATAATGATAATAGTAATAATAATAATAATGATAATAATAATAGTAATAATAATAATAATAATTAATATTATTATTAATAAGTCCGTCCAGTTTCTATTGTGAAGAATAGGAGTAATGTATTTTCCTCTCATCGCGTTACCAAAGCTATGCAGAGTAGACCATTGGTGGGGTTGCCACCACAAAGCTTCGGACGTCCTCGGAAGAGATGGTCTTAGATCTATCAGTGAAGACGGAACAGGCCTAATCCAGGAAGTGCAGATGAAGAAGATTGTTATTAATGCAGGCTGTGTATGTTGGTGCTCGCAAAACTCGAAAGTTTTCTATCGATTGTTATGAAACGTCGTACATACAGGTTTTCATGTATGGAGAATTTTTATTCGCTATCTATTATTCTCTAAAATCATTGGGTGTTGGAGTTCACCTGAAACAAAAATTTAAAAATCCATCTAGTGTTAGCAATTTTTTATGTTTCACAACGAAACTCAACATATGTTATTTAATTTAACCGATGTAGACACTGTCCAAAAATCAGCGATATCCGGTCATTAGAAGTGGAGGTTTACCTAAAATCCGAAATTAAAAATATACTTTAGCAACTGCCATGATATATTCGTTGCAATATATACCATACAGTTTAAGTAACCCTGAAATCGTCTTTATATCAGAAAAGATAAATTACACAATTGAAGTATTAAATTATAAAATAATTACCTATTTTATAATTTTATACTTTAATTGTGTGACTATTACCTCAACGGAATTGTATCATTAATTTTATTAATGTTAAGATAAATTAGTTTATTTAAACTGCACAACCGATCTTTATGAAAATTTATAAATATTAAATATACTTACTCAGACGCGCGAGGTATTTAAACAGTTAAGTTATAAATTTATAATAGTTTTTATTTTTACTACTTCAGATAAAAATGAAAATATATACTTCGTTTATTTAGGCGTAGCAGCGCACGCCGGGTATTAGCTAGTATGATAAAAAAAACAAAAGAAGAATAGTATATTATGATGCGAGGTTGGGGAGTGATTTTTAGAGAATCTAGAAAACCGTTTAAAAACCGACCGATAGCGAGGTTTTTAATTTCCAAGATTCTGTAAAACACTTCACAATCGTACGTTGTACATTTTTTTTTTGCGCGATGGTATTTTCAAAATAATAAATAATAGTAAAATAATAACATCTTTCTTGGAAATATTTGCGTTCATTACAGACAATTGACTTATGTTAACAGAGTGGGTAGTGTTTATTAGTTGAAACAACAGGAGGCCTTGAGAACAATTTAGTGATAAAATGGCGGCAAGTATGTATTCATTGTTTTATGTACTTCTTCACATCCTCGTTTAGGCATTAGTTGCCTGTTCCGTCTTTACTAATAGATCTAAGATCATCTCTTCCGAGAACGTCTGACTCTCTTCTTCCTCTCGGAAAATAATGTAATATTTTATTTGGTAATCGACTTTCTTCCATTCTTTCTAAATGTAGACTACTTTCCAGTTAATCTTGTTGTTAAAGATATTTTCTTTTATGGAGTAGATTGTTTTATATTGTTTCAAATAAAGTTCAGTTCATTTAAAATGCAGTGATTTGTTTCGTATAATGTATATTAACACTATCTTTTGGATATTTTCTGTATATACATTGTACGTATATAGTATACATAGAGGGCAGTGGTTTTACTTCCCACACGCGTGTTTGTAATATGTAATATTACAGTATAGATATTTAGGTTGGCAACCTCGAAATGTAGTAAGCTGAACTTTCAATCATGGTCGACAGAACGCACTATTTTCTACGTCTTCTTCTTCTTCACTTCCTGGTTTAGGTAAGAGTTGCCTGTTCCATCTTCACTAATAGATCTAAGACCATCTCTTCCGAGGACGTCCGACATCTCTTCTTCCTCTTGGAAAATAATGAAAGATTTTATTTGGTAATCTACTTTCTTCCACTCTTTCTACATGTTCTTTCCACTGTATCTTGTTGTTAAATATCTTTTCTTTTATGGAATAGATCTGCAGTTCTTCTCGGATATCCTCGTTTCGTATCTGGTCCATTCTAGTGCAGCCTTTTACTCTTCTTAAAAATTTCATCTCGGCTGCTTGGATTTTACTTTCTTGTTTGGTAGTGGTAATCCAAGATTCACTCCCATACAAAAGGACAGGGACAGCCGTTGTTTTATAAAATTTTAATTTTGTTTGTTTATGGGCTTTATTATTCAACGTTCTATTTTCTACTTTCGTGCCTTTTTCCCGGCCAAGGATTCATTAATTTGAATAGACATATCTAGCTTACTTTTATTTATTTTGTAAGGAGATTTTGAGATTATCAGCATTACAATGAAAGTGATCAGAGTAAACTAACGAAGCATGATGCAAAGCTTATGAAACACAATAAGCCCTGTGTTACTTTATAATAAATATAGTGACTCCACTGTTAATTAGTTCTTTCATTTCTTTAATATACATAATAAATGAGCCATTGGTTGTAATAGAATGTACTTCTTCACTGAAATGAAAGGAGTTTATGCACGGTGAACTACATACAATGGCGTTACTTATAAAAATACACATTTAACAGAGATCCTTAAATCTAGCAACTGCCAACAGTGCAATAAGCTTCATTTGCATTGGCATTCAACAGTTGTAAGATTAACACAACTCCCATTACATGTTCTGATGTTGACGAATGACTGTAGCCAATGCGACTTCCAAAGTAGTGAATGGATCATAATCTAGATACACCTGATTTTTAAATACAGCTGAACTATTTATAACAAGGAAAGTACCAGTTGGATTGTAACAAAAATTGGAGGATATGTTAATTTATTGACATTAAATATGATGACGTTAGTCATTTTGCTGCAAAATTAATAAAACTCGTGTTATTTGTCATCAAATTTCAATCGCGTCATTGACCGGTTGCTTATTGCAGCTGGTTTCAAGAACAAGTGCAGCTAGCGGGGCAAAGAACGTAAATATTATTTTCCCACCTTGTTAACATCAATAACTATTTTGAATACCTTATACAGATAGAGCATTGTGTAGTGTCTACTTTTTGTTATTTGAAATTGTATTTATAATGTACTGAGTTTTTTTAAATGTTTAAATACAAACAATTTATTAGTATGTACTGTACGAATACTCGACTGCGGGAGTCGAAAAAACATTCACACTCTGATGCGCTGCTCTTCAAGTAACCGTGCCGCTCCGTTGCAATATTTATTTTGTTAGTTTACATCTCTCTCCCTGTCCCTTATTGTTCTTCTCTCTTTCACCACACTATAATTTTCTATTTTTTCCAAATGTTTTACTTATTTATTCTGTCATGTATCGATGTTAAGCCTTTTTTTTCCATTTTCTTGTTGCTTTATTCTGTGTTAAATATGATGCATACTATTGAATTTGCAGTGAAATTACTAATATCACGGTGTTCAGTATCCTTCATTCAACATATCCTCCTATTTTTGTTACAATCCAACTTGTCCGACATAAGTACTTCCCTTGTAAGTTAAATAGTTTACTTACTTATCGTGCTGTAGGATGGAACAGAACTTTCACAGGTTGTTCGGCAATTTTAGCTGAGAGGTTTGATGATATGAGGATCCCATTTTTGGAAAAAGTTAGGCTACCTCGACTAATGAATTTTTCTAAGTTCTACAGCATCATAATGCGCATGCGCGAATGCCTAAATAAACTTCTACTAGATGGCGGACATGTGAAATCAGTATGACCAAACAACTCTAACTTCCTGGCACTATTGAAACCGTAGGTTCATGCCCGCGCGGACTTAAAGTTCTCCACACATCCCTATCCTGCTAATGTTTTCCAATCATCCCCTGTATAATCTACTTCCTTCAAATTATGGTTATTATTCTCGCACCTCATTTTTGCTACAAGTGGGAGTTTTCCCTCCGGTTTTCCTACAAGAAGCTTCCATACAGGGGATGATTGTAAAACATTAGCTCAGGATGCGCCGGGGAGCGGAACGGGCCAACAGGGCCATACCTTGAAGATGACGATGATGAGGATATGCATGTGTGGAGAGCTTATGTCCGCGCGGACGTGAACCTACGGATTAGATAGAGCCAGTGTGTTAGTTAGTTATATATTTTGTACTTTCCTTATCAGCTCTGTATTGAGTACTCTATGTTATTAACAATTATAGATAATATAATTTATCATAAGTAATGCCACGAGTGATTTCCAAATTATCGATAAATTCATGACTCACGAAGTGAGGAGTGAATTTTTCTAGAGAATTTGGAAATCAAGAGTGGCATTTGTTAGGACTATTTAACGAATAAAATTAAGCTGTTTACTCACAAATCATTGTTTAACTGTGGTTATTTTAAAATATTTATGTATTTAATGTAAACGGCGATGTTTGAAAACAAATAAGAAATGTGAGGTTATGTTCATTCACTGCAACTAGATCATATTATTTATTGCCAAATAAGATCGCAATATTGTAAGAATGTACCCAAGTGGAGAAATAATGAAACACATCAAACTATATATCATAATCAACATTACGGGTTATTCATTTATTTTTTTAGTAAACAACTCAGTAAAATCAAGGAATCTGTTCATTATTTGCTTTATTCAATGTATTTGTTGGAGAAAAATAATGTTCTGTTCTGTTCAGAACATTAAAATGGTGGAGCTTTCTTTATCACAAAAGCAGGAGGTGATAAAGAGAAATCGATAAAGAGCGAGGTGAAACACGACTGTCATTCGTTGTAAAACAAAATTCATTGAAACGTGATAGGTCATTGACTAGCATTTGTGGCATGAGTTAAATAGTCATTGTTAATATCTGTTTTATTTAATTTCAATAATAATAATAATTTATTATTATTATTATTTTTATTATTATTATTATTATTATTATTATTATTATTATTATTTGTAGTAGTACATGGTATTACATTATCAGGTCCAAACTAACACAAATCATTGGCACTACGTGTATCGAACCTGGAAGTCCTTGGCCGAACGGTCATGAACTCTCGATACATCCCTATCCTGAGATAATATTCTACAACATATTACTCTATGTTTACTGATAAAAAAAAGTCACCGGAGATCATGGTTTTCTTTCATCTGGACACTCAGCTAACATCCATGAACAACCTATGAACGTTTGTAGGTAGACTTATGTTCCAGCCTCTATGCTGCAACTACTTACTTATTGGCACACATACAGTTGAAACGAATTATTACCGAGGCCACTTTATGTGCGCAGTGTGTTTCAATGATGGACTCATGAATACTTGACGCAATCTATGCCTGCCACACAAATCTCGAACATTAAAAGCTGCCTGTTCAACATAGACATTTGCAAATTCTCAATTTTTTATCGATTAAAATACATTATATTTCCAATAACAAGAAAAATGCTATTGTATGAGATTATATTTTTTATGTTAATCGATGGCATACGCACCAAAGTAGTCATCTCCAATAGCTAATCACTCTCCTTATATAAGACGTTAATCTGACCACATTCCTTTAAGGATACTTTTTTTTTGTTATATCACTCTGTATAAGTGTTTACATATGGGGAACATTTAAACACTTATGCAGCATGTGTAATGATACCACTACAATACAGTAGTTTTACATTTTTCATAAATAGTTATTACTAATCCAAAATGCTTACCTTATATAAATAATTATTTTTATTTATTTCAGGATTTTTTCTGATATTTACATAGGCCGCGGTGGACTAGTGGTTATGCTCCTTGCCTCTGGTCCCAAGGATCGCGGATTCAAACCCGGTCGGGGTCGATGGATTTTTTTAGACGGAAAAATCCAAGGAGCAAATCCTCCGGGAGGGACTTTAAGCCGTGGGTCCCGAGTCTGAAGATTTTCAGGCTCGTAAAAAATCCTTAAGCTTGAATGAAAAGGCCTCTAAGCAAAATTTACCGAATTTTTCCGTCCTAGTACTACCTTGGTTTCCTAGATGTCAGTATGAGGCGGAACGCTGACTACGACCACTCAAAATGACATCTATACGAAAACAAATGTAACTAAAATAATATGGTTCATATTCTCCCCTATAGGGAGAGAGCGCCTAAATCTCTGTAAAGGGAAAAAATGGGCTTACAATACAAAAAATTTACATAGGTTCTCTCAACCAAAATATACAATTTTTTTTCTTCCGCACTTCCCGGTCTTGTGTGTCTGCTTCTGTCATATTTATCTTCTTCACGTTGTCTTGAATTCTCTTTATCCACGTTGGCTTTAGTCTACCACGTTTCCCTTTTCCAGGAGGTATCCATTTCAATACTTCTTTGTTTGTTTTTGTGTCCCTTCTTCTCATTATATGTCCATGTCATCTTAGTTGGATTTCTTCAGTCTCTTGTACAATATCCATTTCTACATTCATTATTTCTCTTATTGTATTATTTGCAATAATAATGTAATTCCATTAAAATTAATAAATTTATGAAATAATACGTACCTATGTATTATTAGTTTTAAGAATAGTTTCAACATTATAGGCTATAATAATTGTTTCCCGTTTATCTTGTAAAAATGAAATTTTAAAAACTAGTTCCTCGTAAAAACACATCAATGTAATATTATTATTTTCATTGTCATTGTCATCATCATTATTATCATTAACATCTTTATAATAGTAATAATAATAATAATAATAATAATAATAATATTATTATTATTATTATTATTATTATGAAAAATAATCACAAATAGGAATGAGATACACAAAGAAACTAAACATAGGCTCAATTCTGGAAATGCGTGCTATTATGCATTACAGAGACTCTTGACGTTCCAACTCCTTTCAAAAAATGTTAAACTGAAAATATATAAAACTATTATTCTACCAGTTATATTATATGGGTGCGAAACATGGACTCTTACTTTAAGGGAGAAAAGGAGATTACGAGTATTTGAGAATAAAGTTCTTAGGAAAATTTTTGGACCAAAGAGAGATGAACAGACAGGTGAATGGAGAAGACTACATAACAATGAACTACACGGTCTTTATAAGAAGCCACATATAATGAGAAAAGTTAAGTCTCGTAGACTGCGATGGGCAGGACATGTGGCACGAATGGGGATTGAAATACATGCATGGAAGCTTCTTGCAGGATAATCAGAGGGAAAACGCCCAGTTGGTAGACCAATAATGAGGTGACAAAATAACAATAAATATGATTTGTGGGAAGTAGATTATACAGGAGATGATTGGAAAACATTGGCTCAGAATAGGGATGTATGGAGAGCTTATGTCCGCGCGGCCATGAATCTCCGGGTTCGATGTGCCAGTGAGTTATTATTATTATTATTATTATTATTATTATTATTATTATTATTATTATTATTATTATTAATCTATCATTTACTGGTTTAAACAACAAAGTAATTGTAGTATACTATGTATCTGGAAATATCTATCTATCTATTAATGATTATTTTGTTTGACTATATGTCGCACGTTGAAATTTATTTATAGACGCTTTAATATTTTAGATCGTACCGCATCTTAGTATCTTCAGGAATGACGTTTAGTCTGTGTGTTCTATTGTGAATTTCTAAGGTTTTTTAAACAAGACGATTATGATTGTCTTCGAGAAACATATGAGCCTTAAAGTTATCTGACATTTGTTTTATTGCGAGGGAAAACCCTGAAAAAAAAGGACACAATCCCTATTGGTCCCAACAGGAGATGAACCCTGGCACGTTACGTCCGAAGCAGTGACATTACAACTTAGCAATACCCGTGGACAAAAATCTTTGTTTTATGGTCTGTGACCGTAGGTTCTTGGGTTATAATTTTCTTCAGCCGTAATATTTGCTTATGTTTATGATTTATTAAGTTTGTTTTTAGAACACATTCCATGTGTTATATTGTAAATACAGGCTCATCTGGAAGTTATTAAAAGCTACAGAAGAGAATTTAGCAATAATATTTTGATCAGCATATCTTAAGACAAAAAGCTCGCGTGAGGAAATTTTTACTATTAAATTCAAGAACCTAAGTAGATAAATTTTATGTTCGTGTCTGATTCAACAGGAAGTTTCATTTCTTAGTTTCATCAACTTCGTTATCAACTTCGTTATCAACTTATAATTCATCATTTAACCCTCTAGATGTCGTTAACAACTACGCTTTATTTTAAAAGTGACATGACTCCAAGGCTCTGTGTTCAAAAATAAAATGTATCAAATCCATCCATCCATAGTAATTCTGCCCGAGGGTAGGTCTTTCACTGCAATCCTAGCATTTTGATGCTATGCTTTGCAGCTTTACTAGGGAATTGTAGGTGTGGTAGTTTCCCGTTGCTTTACACACCGGTGAAGGATGATGATGGCCATATGATTTCGGGGACCGTTTCGGCCTTAAAGTTTTCCTGACATTTGTCTTACAGGTGAGGAAAAACCCCGATAAAGACTTCACCCAGAAAAACTGCCCCGACCGGAGATCGAACCCGAGCCCGCTGCGTGACAAGGTATCAATTGCACTTTCAAATTCCTAAAACATATTTCTATTTTTTTTAATGTTACTCGAAAACTTTACTTTGCTACCAGAGAAATACTGGAGAAGACTACATAACAGTGAACTACATGGTCTTTATAGGAAGCCAGATATAATAAGAAGAGTTAAGTCTCTTAGACTGCGAGGCAAGACATGTGACACGAATGGGAAATGAGATGCGTGCATGGAACTTCTTGTAGGTCAACCAGAGGGAAAACGCCCAGTTGATAGACCAATAATGAGGTGGGAGAATAACCTTAACCATGATTTGAGGGAAGTAGATTACACAGGGAATGGTTGGAAAGCATTAGCTCATGATAGGGATGTATGGAGAGCTTATGTCCGCGCGGCCATGAACCTACGGGTTCGATAGTGCCAGTAAGTAAGTAAGTACCAGCGAAATACATGTGGAAAATATTGTTGCAAATACTATAACATCTCCAAGTTACCAGTGAAATAAATAAATATCCTCAACTCGTGTCCAACATAGGGATGAGATGAGATGAAACAACCTATATAGAAGTCTCTGAAGGACAAGGGTGCCGACCGACCACGCCTGACGCATCATCACAGGGGCAGAACGAAATGGATGAGCTGAGTATGGAGAAATGGTGGAATGAAATTGTGACAGAGGAAAACAGAAGAAAACCCCGAGAAAAACCTGGCTAAGCTCCGTTTCGTCTACCACGAAACGCAATGGAGTGACCGAGACTCGATCTCGAGACCCCAGCGGTGAGAGAAGAGGGTCTAACCGCTTGCGCCACGGAGCCGTCACTAGTGAAATATATCTGTAAAATATAGTTGTAAATACTGACATCTCCAAGTTACCAGCGAAGTACGCGTGGAAAATATAGTTCAAAATACTAATTCCTCCAAGTTACCAGCGAAATACATCCCTAAAATATAGGTGCAAATAGTAATTTTTCTAAGTTACCATCGAAATACATCTGGAAGATATAGTTGCAAATACTAACATCTCCAAGTTACCAGCGAAATACATCTGTAGAATATAGTTGTAAATACTGACATCTCCAAGTTATCAGAAAAATAGGCCTACATGTGGAAAATATAGTTGAAAATATTAACTTCTCCAAGACCAGCGAATTACATCTGGAAAATATAGTTGCAAATGGTAACATCTCCAAGTTTTTGTAATTGCATCAAATATTTTGCAGTATGGGGACAGAATTTTGCTTATTATTTAGAGTAAAATGTTATCCCCTAAGTACACAAGTGATAGAAGATTTAAGCGAGGGGGCTGAAGAGAAGTTTTAACCTGAGACATGGCCTTCCATTGAATTGGCACATGTAATCCAGTTTATACAACGTCACAAGTTGAAATCCTTGTGGATATATCAAGCTGTCACTTTATTCAAACTTCTTAACAAACATATTCCACTGGGTGCTCGATATATATTTTTTCACCAAGATATTAGATTTATTTTGACAAACTAAACTCATCATTTATGTAAAATTAATAATTACTTCTTCTATATTATTTTTTATTGCGTACTAGCTAATACCCGGCGTGCGCTGCTACGTCTAAATAAGTGAAAATTAGTATGTTTTTAGGAAAAATAATTATGAATTTTTTATATTATAGATGATTCCTTGCAGGACTACGCAAAGTACTTAGAGGCGTTAATTCTCATTTCATTCATTTTTTGGCTATGGGCATGCCTTCTCTCGCCTGTCCATGTTGTTAAATTTTTTTCTTCGGTTTGTCCTCTTGGTCAACTTGCCACTTATGCACCTATATCTGTTTGGAGTATCTTCTTGAGTAATTCCTGCCAATTTTAAGTCCTTTTTGAATTCACCAATGCATTTCATAGTATCAACTGGTGCTATTATTATTATTATTATTATTATTATTATTATTATTATTATTATTATTATTATGATTATTCTCTCCTGGCTCTGTCGAACCCATAGGTTCATGGCCACGCGGACATTAGCTCTCCGTACATCCCTATCCTGAACTTATGTTTTCCAATCATCCCCTAAAGAATCTATTTCCCACAAATCATGGTTAATCTTATTCTCCCACCTCATTCTCGATCTATCAACTGGACGTTTTCCCTCTGGTTTTCCTACGAGAACCTTCCATGCATCTCTTTCATTCCCCATTTGTGCCACATGTCCTTCAGATCGCAGTCTACGAGACTTAACTGTTCTTAATATATCTGGCTTCCTATACATACCATGTAGCTATTATTATTATTATTATTATTATTATTATTATTATTATTATTATTATTATTATTATGGTCGGCCGCAGAGGGCCGGTGACATTGTCCCTTGTCTCTACTTCGTAGGAACGCAGATCGATGGATTGTTAGGATTGACAAGTCCTCCGGGAGGGATTTTAAGAAGTGGATCCCGAGTTTGAAGATTCTCAGACTCCTTAAAGAACCGGAAGCTGAATAAATAGACCTCTGTGCTAAATTTACCGACCGGTACCTATTTAAGCAATACCTTAATTACCTACTAAGCAGTGACGTCTTAGGCCATGCTGGGACCCCTGGGCACACAAGAATATGGGGTCCTGTTGGAATGTAAAAAAAATAGAATGAAAAGAAAGTTTTGTTGCTATGATGTTATAATATATAAACAAAAAGTTTTGTTGCTATGGTGTTATAATATATAAACAAAAAGTTTTGTTGCTATGATCTTATAATATATAAACACTAATTATTATGCTTAATTGGTACAAATCATATATATTCCGCTGTGGTCTAGAGGTATCGTTCTGCCTTGTCACGCAGCGGGCCCTTGTTCGATTCCCGGTCGGGACAGGTTCCTGGGTGAGGTATTTCTCGGGAGTTTTCCCCGCCTGTAACACAAATGACAGGAAGCTTAGAGCCCAACGGTCCCCGAAAATCATCCGGTCATCATCATCATCATCAACGTCCTTCACCGGTGTGGAAAGTAACGGGAAGCTACTGCACCTATAATTCGCTAGTAAAGCAGAAAAGCATAGCATGAAAATGCTATTATTGCAGTAGATCCTAAAAGTGGACTTATACAGTGACTATGTGGGAACCCAGACTAGGGAAAAGGAAAGTTGGAAGACAAAAAAGCGTTGGGATGAAGTGTTTAAGTGTCATATAGGAACATTTGGACTAGAATAGCACAAGGCAGACAAAGATGAAGCAATCCATAAAAGAGTTGAAGTGATAGTCCCAAGGGATTGGCTAACCCGAGGATATAACGTAAGTCGCCCTGCAGTCGCAGGAGGCCCTTGCCCGAAATGGGATGATTATGGGCTAATTCTAATCAATTCAGAGGTCTGGGTTCAAATCCCAGTTCAGGCATTTATTTTTCTTTTCATGTCATATAAATTTATACATATGTTGTCCACCGCTGTGGTCTCGAGGTAGCATGCTGCCTTGTCACGCAGCGTGCTCGGGTTCGATTCCCGGTCGGGACAGGCTCCTGGGTGAGGTTTTTTCGGGGTTTTTCCTCAACTATCAGACAAATGTCAGGAAGCTTAGTGCCAAACGGTCCCCGAAAATCATCCGGCCATCATCATCATCCTTTACCGGTGTGGAAAGCAACGGGAAGCTACCACACCTACAATTCCGTAGTAAAGCAGCAAAGCATAGCATGAAAATGCTGTGATTGCAGTGAAAGACCTGCCCTCGGGTAGAATTACTATGGGTGGGAATATATGTGTTATTGATTAAATAAGTATACTGCTGGTTTAAATTGGTTAATGGTTTCTTTCGGGATTTCTGTTGTGCAAAATCATGTATTATATCCTCAAAGTCTATTATTTAAAATATATCATATAAGTGACACATTAGTTAGTCGTTGTTATAACATTGTTATTTACAATTCACTTTTTATTCTCTTTAACTGTGAAAATGAGCGCTATCCACTACATTTGCTAATCATTAAGCAAAGGAATATTCTTGTAGCAACCTTAACATTTGGAAAAGTTTCTTCTAATTTATCAGACTTTATTAGGTTATGTAAGGTTGAGATACTCAAATCCGCTGATTCCTTTGCTATATTCTTTAAATAATGCCTTGAATCTAAACATTCTTATTTAGCTCATATGCATTAATGTCTTCGTGATAGAATTCTGCAAATTCTTAGCACTTTTTTGTCAATTCGTCAGAATCGATTATTATTAACTGACCAAGAAAACTAAAACGATGATCCATTTCTTGGTATGCTGCCGAACGATTTTTTTTAAAATGTGCATATAACGTGATGATTATAGGAATAAATGTATCTACACGAAACTTTTTTTTTGTCATTTAACTGTACATTCTCTGACGATCCTTCGAAAAAATTGAAGCATGCGCTGCGAATTCATTTTCTATCAAACTTATCTTCATAGCCAGCAATTGGATTTTTTCTTTAGCAGCCGATTCGTACTGATCAAAATTATTACGTGCGTTATTGATATAATCGATTAGAGGTGCGTAAAATTTTATGGCAACTTCCATGGTCATAGTACTATTCTGTAAACTTGTTTTATTCATAATTCGTAAAAGTTCATTCCATATCTCCGTTGGAAGAATAGTATCTTTTGTTTTTTTTTTTTTGCTAGGCTTTGTTTGTGCTTCTTTCTTATTTCTCCTGGTTGATTTAGGTCACTTGTAATTGATGAAAAGGCTTCAGAAATATTTAAATAACCATTTTGCAAAGCATTCATAGCATTAGCACTTGCGGACCATGTAGCATCCGGAAGAGACTTCAGGACTTCATTTGCACCCAAATGATCTGTCATAATTTTCCATCGTTTGGTCAAAGTAAGAAAAATTGGACAATTTTTGGATAAACTGAAAGTATGCTAGTGCTTCAGAAACAGATTCAACAGCCTGAACACCTACTAATTTAGTGAATGCGCCGCACTCGGGACAAAAATTACTAATTCACATTTTTCTTTTATTCTTGACTGAACACCAGAATACTATCCAGCCATATTTGATGCATTATCGTAACTCTATCTGCGATAGTCTATTATAGGAATATCAAGGTTTGCAAAAAAGCTTAAAATTGTGTCTGCTATCTATTCTGCATTATGTTCATCCATAGGCAAAAATGGCAAAATCCCGTAATAGGCTCTCCGTCTTTTACGTATCTAACGATGAAGGTCAGTTGGTCAACATTGGGAAGATCTGGCGTAGAATCCATACTAACAGAGTAGTAGTTTACTTATTTTAGTTTGTCAAATCTATTTTTAAAAACTTGCTGTCCCATTATATTAATAAATTCATTACAAATATTTGCAGACGAATATGATGTACTTCCTTATCCACAATTTCCGTAGTCTCGTATATGATCAGCAAGAAAATGATCAAATTCACTAATCAGTTCTAAGCATCCCAAATAATTCCGGCTATTTTGAAACCCCAATATATCATTAACGTAACGAAAAGCAAGACTTCTTGAAGCCAAAAATTTCACTACTGCAACAATTATTTTAAGCACATTCTTCCAATAATTAACTTCTGTGTTATATTGGAACAGCAAATCACGGTCAGCTCGTCCAGTAGTTTTGCTTCTTGTGACATAATATATCATTAATTGCCTGTGCTGTAATTTTTTCTCATCCTCCATCAACAAGTTATTTATATGCTTCTTTATATACACTGCTCAAAAAAATTAGGCGATATTGTAGAATAATCTACTAAGACTATGTTTTTTGGAATAGTATTAGATGCAATCACTTTCTATTAATCCCAAGATAATGTAAATAATAAATTTTGAAGTTGTTTACGTCACCTCGGTAACCACACCAGAGGGCAGTGTTCTGTACTGGTTGATGTGAAAGGGTGGTGTGGGGTGATGTTTTTGTTGCTGTTTTTTTAAATCCCCCCAGTCCAGTTTTCAGTTTAGTGAATGCCTTTTTTTTGCCTTAGGGACAGTGATGTCTCGACAATGTGATTTACCTGAACCAATGGCTTGGAAGGGCCATAGGAAGGATGGAAGTCGGGGGCATAACACAACAAGGGGTGGCACAAAGCATTGGGGTGTCTCAAAGCGGTGATTTTCCAGACTTTTGGACTCATTTTCAAAGAACAAACTGTTTCCACGAAGAGCCGGACAATTTCCGACCAAGGGCAACAACGACAAGGGATGACCGTTACCTCTTTGTTTAACAGCCCGTCGGAATAGACTAGCAAAGGGATGACCGTTACCCCGTTCTTGTTAACAGCTACAGCCCGTCGGAAATATACGTCAGAATGCACCTCAACTTGCGAAATACCCTTCAAACCGCAACATGAAACGCAGGGTGTCAACTCAAACTGTCCCTAATCGACTGCATGGAAGTGGTCTCTATGCCCGTAGACCCATGGTGTGTACCAAGGTTAACTCCACCAACACCGTAGAGAGAGCAGAAATTGGGCGTGAGGAAAACATCGTGGTGGAGAGGCATGCTGAATAGAGATCCAGTTCTTTTTTTTCCTTATGAGTCCGCTATTCAACGTGGAATGTGATAGTCGGCTGGTGTATACATCTGGAGGAAGAAAAAGGGACAACGAAACAATCCGCCTTTTTGTACGTGAAAAAATCCCCATATTGGTGGGCGGTCGTTTGCTGGTGTGGGCAGGAGTCAGTAGTGGTGGACGTAAGGACCTCTACGTCATCCAAGGTGGTACTTTGACTGCGGTAAGGTGTAGAGATGAGATTCTCCGACCTTTTGTCGTGCGTTATGCTGGTGCCATAGGTGATTCTATTCTTTTTATGGACGATAATGCACGACCCCACAGAGCTGGCTTGGTGGACGACATGCTGGAAGTGGAGGGTATCGAGCGTATGCAATGGCCAGCTTCCTCCCCGGACTTAAATCCGATTGAGTATGTGTGGGATGCATTAGGCAGGCGCATTGCAGGCAGACCAGCACCTCCCACAACTGTTCCAGAGCTGCACATTGCTCTTATGGAAGAGTGGCCACGTATCCCCCAAGAACTCATTGCTAACCTCATTGCATCAATGCCACACAGGTTTGAGGCAGTGCTGGCCGTTCGAGGAGACCATACACCATACTAAAGAAACATTTTCACCCATGTTAATGTTGCTTTGTTTGTTTTCCATATTCCTAATCAGGATCTCTTTGACATCTGGTGTGGTACAGAGGTTACGTAATGACTTAAAACTCTTGTTTACATTCTTTTGGAGTAATAGAAAGTGATTGCATCTAATACTGTTCCTAAAAACATAGTCTTAATAGGTTATTCTACAATATCCCCCAATTTTTTTGAGCAGTGTATCTTTACTAGAAATCCCGGCCACGCATTGCTGCTGTGGCTAAGGTATACGTTAAAATTTTAATTAAGTTGCTGTCTTTCAGCCAGATTACTTAAAACTAATACTTACACACGAAATTAATAATATTTAAAATAAAATAAACACTGAGCACACTTAAATTATGAAATAATCAATATTTGTAATTCAATTTAAATTCGCGGTTGCAACAAAAAGCACAGTCATCTTGATCTCTCTTTGTTAAATAATAAACTAATTACCTTACCAAATTACCTTACACCGCCATCTGTTAGAATCGTATGGAACTCACAGATAATTACACCGCCATCTGTTAGAATCGTATGGAACTCACAGATAATTATAACTCTTTATTAAATAATAAACAAATCATTTGCAATAAAAAATAATGCGACTATAAATTTAGTTATAAACTACCCTAAGTTTTAAGTTAGATCAAACTGCACACAGTGTGCAAAATTTTATTAAAAATCGGTTCAGTAGTTTAGGATTCCTTCGCGGACAAACAACGTGACACGAAATTTTTAAATATTAAGATATCCATTCGGAGAACTCAAATTATGTCTAATACCAGTAGTAGTATTAAACATACAGCAGCATTAATAGTACTTAGATTTCTTCGACGATAAATAAAGGAGCCATTTCCTTTGTAAAGACTCATCACTCGTCAATTTACGGGGGAACATAGTTTTAGCCAAGTATCTAGTTTTTGTTTTACCGCTTGAATCTTTAAAACTTGAAAAAGTTTCGAAGAAATCACAACTTTTATTTTGGAAAAACTCTGGTCCTTTGCGAATACAAATATCGCGTACTACTTCCATTAACATTTTATCGCAGTAGTTCCGAGGTTCAGGAGATATATTTTCCAATCTTGTAGTTACTAACTTACAGTAGCTTCAAGTGCAGGGTTCAACATCTGATGTGTATTTGTCATTTTTGTCTTACGTAAGCTGTTCTTTTCGTTGATATTCTTCTGAAGAAGTATTTTGATCTTAAGGTGATGATGTAGCCTATTTGTTTCTTCAACCGTAAAACATGAAGTGAATTTAGGAAGTTTTTTTTTATTTCTTTTTGAACTGCAACTTTTTTCTTTTTTGTAAACCACTTAAATGTGTTCTTTTCGACATAAAGAAATTATTTATAAACAAACACGTGAATACTTCCATTATCTTAATTAATATATATTAAAACAAAATCTATGTATATGCATTGTATAGACAGTGTAAGCTCGACTTTGCGATCGGAGTGGTTTTGTGTAGGTGACCGCTAGATGGTGTGTAATTTTGCTATTTATGCTACGAGACACAGAAGGGGCCATTATGGCATGGATGAGTTCCAGAACAAGCCGATAGGTAGCGCTATGCCACAGAAGAACGAGTGAAGATTAATTGTCATTCTGAGCATAGTATAAGCGAATGTATCAGCCTTTCGGGGCCCCCGTGATGTTGGGGGCCCTGTGTCCTCATGGCAAAGACGGCTGTGCTACTAGTTGTTTCGCTGAGACGATATGCCGACCTTATATCGCTGGTTGACATCTATGGGTAAATAAGAGTAACTAATTAGCTTAGTTAAACACTCCCACTAAGGAGCGACTGAGTACCATACGGAGAAGTACGGGGTATATAGGTAGATAGATTATTACTATTGTTATAATATAAAAACTACTGTAGATGAAAATGGATTTCTTGGTCAAAAGGTGGTCAAAATTAGAAAATTTAATAAATAATGCCATACGAGAAAACAAACATTAAATATTCAATTTTATTTATTATGTTTTATTTCCTGTAATTCCTAAATGGAACATAGGGCAGCAGTAAAGTTCCTCCAGCGTATTCTGCCTCCAGCCAGCCATTTCACTTTCTTCCAGCCTTTCCCTCTTTCCTTTGCTTCCTCCTCTACTGAATACATATCGAATATGAAAATATTCAGTAGTAGATTATATAACATATACCGGTAAGCAATTAAATTGATATTGGCATGTACGACGAATGCAAGATGAAAGATTGCCCAACAAAACTTTAGAATGGTGTCCACCTGGAAGACCTCGAAACTCGTGGATACAAGAAATAAGAACGGGAATGAGAACAAGAGGACTGGAGAACATGGAGTGGATGGATAGAGACGAGTGGAGAAAAACTAAAACTTTAGGCACAGAAAGATGTGTAAACATTAAAAATCTGTATATAAATAAATAAAATACAAAAACTTATGTCGATGAAAATGGATTTCTTGAAGAGAGCAACAAGATGTTCAAAATTAGGAAATTTAATACGGAGTAAGTAAAGTCATACGAGAAAAAATTAATATTAAATATTCAATAGTAGATTATATAAGATATAAGCAATTAAATTGGTGTGGACACGTACGACGAATGCAAGAAGAAAGGTTATGCAGAAAAATATTGGAATGATGTCCATCTGGAACAGGAAAGAAAGAAATACCTCGAAACTTGTCGATGCAAGAAATAAGAATTGGAATGAGAATAAGAGGACTAGAGGATATGGAATGGATGGATAGAGACGAGTGGAGAAGGAAAAATAAAACTTTAGGCACAGAAAGAGGTGTAAGCATTGAAAATCTGAATGAAAATAAAAAATTGTTATTATTATTATTATTGAAGTAATTCTTGACCGCACGGATATAAGCTCTTCATACATCCCTTCTAAAGAATTAGGGTCCATAGACATAAGCCCCTAAATTATTTTGCCCACTTGTTTGTAATTTTCGTAAATATTTTGCAGACACCCTGTGGTATACATTGAACAGATGTATTCCCCGTTAAATTCTGAAAATAGTGCACATAATTTCATATAAAAATAGTATTATTTGTCTGTATTATTACAGTGTTTTTTAATACTCTCTATGACAACACTTTTTTCAAATCACTCCCCCCACTCCCAGCCATCGAAAATACACTATTGATTAGTTGATTGGGGAAATGAGCCTTTCCTCCAATTGGTTTCATTGGAAAACTAAAGTTCTATTAGAGTGAAACCAACCATAAAGATTTAACGAACATTGGTACCAATTATTTAGCTATAATTGTCTGACTCATTAGTCATTACTCATTACTCCCCTCGCTGTGCAGTTTGCCTCGGTCCACTGGCTCTCTGAAGCTAAACAAAAGGTGCATTTCCATAGTGAACAACAGAAACAGTGACACAAGTATTTCTATTCTCTGTAAACGCACGATTACCGAATCAATGGGAGGCAGGGAGGGTTCTTGTGGCTACTTATCTTCAGCGTGGCCTGTCAGAATAAAACACAAATTAATCACCAGTTAAGTTCATTTTATTTTCGTTAAAAAACTACGATTTGTACTCCTCTCTACAAGCAACTTTATTAATAAAAGACGATACTATTTAGAGTGATTTTATCACACTACACGCGATTCACATTGTAGAAGCCCGAGTTAAAACATTAGGCAGAATTATACACTCTAAAAAAATAAACTCCATAGACCTAGAAGTCCCTTGGCCTACCAGCCGATTGCTAGCTTCACATCTACATGCGTTGATCACAGAGGTAGATGATCATCCAGCCAGTGTAGGGGTAACATATGGTTAGCATGTCGGGTTCCCCAGCCGTTATAGCGGCCTTCTCAACCTGGATGATTAATTATTAATGGCGTAGGCCATTGTTGATCCATTGCCTTTCCTTTGTCAGGAGTTAATATACCAAGTTCAATTTAGTTGTCTTATTTGTCGAAAGATGCCATGAGTGGCATGCGGTCATCACACCGACTCAATGGGACATCTAGCAGCCACCTAAGGTATTGCTAGGATATTTGAGATCGGTACATTTTGCTATGAGGCCTCTTTGTTCAGGCTTAAGGACCTTTTTTCGGGCCTGAACATCTTCAGACTCGGGACTCACGACTTAAAGTCTCTCTCGGAAGACTTGCTACATGGATTTTTCCCTTCCTAAAAAATTCATCAACTGCGGTTGGTTTTGAACTCATGACCCTCGGACCAGAGTTATGGAGCCTAACTAATAGTTCACCGCGGCCGACATTCTCAACCTGGAGCTGCTATTTATTGTAGCTATCCAAATGCCTCACGATGCTGAGTGGGCATCGGTCCCATACTGGCCGAAATTCTATGTGAAAATATATTCTCCCTTGGAGACGTAAACCACCGCAAGTCCCGTTGCTCTGCGCTTTAACCACTCAGCTAAGGCGCGAGACGGAATTATACACCATATCCGTAGAAACATTCCGTAGTTACAACCTGGTATAGCGTTGCAGTCAGTTGTTAAATATATACGAAACTGGTATCACTAGAAAGAGAAACTCAAAAATTGTAGTTCAAAGTCACTCGATGTGTTCTCCACGTGTCACACTGCAGACATCAAGGCAATATTCGCACTCATATCACACACGCCCCAATATATCTATGAGGATGAATCCGATGGCAGCAATGATGCGAAGTCGCAGTTATTATAGACTTTAAGGTAGTGGAGGTATACAGACAAGGTTATTTATGTTACCCCATAAATCAGGAGACCTCGGAAAAATATACTATCTTGGTTCTCAGCCCTCCCAATCTACTTCTGCAGGTCGTTGATTTAGAACATCGCTTACATCAAGATGCCACAACCCTCTAAATGTTGCATGATTCAAACACGATTGAACATTTAACATTCGTACCATTTAACACAACTTCTTTGTCTCCTACAATGACTTAATGACATGCGAAATAGCGGAAGAATATTTTTTTTTCTTGTGCTGTCTTCTATATTTTTCTGTCAGCATATCAGTTATAAATTCTTTGAGTTTCTTTTTCTAATGACACCAGTTTCGTATAATTCCATCAACTGTCTTCGACGCTATACCGGGTTATAACCACGGAATGTCTATACGGACGCAGTGTACGGTATGACTTAAAATTGAACAGTTGTGTGATCCTTTCCACTGTCATCATAACAGTATAACTAACTAACTGACTAGCAATATCGAATCCTTAGGTTCATGGCCGCGTGGACATAAGCTCTCCATATATACCTAACCTGAGCTATTGTTTACCAATCATCACCTGTATAATCTACTTCCCTCAAATCATGGTTAATATTATTCTCCCACCTCATTCTTGTTCTACCAACTGGGCGTTTTCTCTCTGGTTTTCTACAAGAAGCTTCCATGTTTCTCTTTCATTCCCCATTCGTGCCACATTTCCTTCCCATTGCAGTCTACGAGACTTAACTGTATTGATTATATCTGATTTCCTATAAAGATCACGTAGCTCATTGTTATGAAGTCTTCTCCATTCGCCTGTCCGTTCATTTCTTTTTAGCATCATAGCATTACACAAAAAATTGTTTTTAATTATATATAGGTTTCCAGTATAAAACCGGACACTCTGCGGCTGGCAGAGTGAAATGCGGACGAGGAGAGAGCGCAGCCTGACGGGTGAAACCCCGTGAGGCGTGTCCGGCTTTATATTGGAAGCCCTATATATATATATATATATATATATATATTGTATGTAGTTTTCAGAGATTCATATAATGGAAATGGGCAACTAATGTCAAACGAAGGAAATTTTGAAGAAGTGGTTGATTTCAAGTACTTAGGAACAATAATTATATATAGGATTTTTTTACTTTTTTTTCGTTTATATTGTCTTCCTTTTTGTTTTACCTTTTTTCCTTTTTTGTTTACCTGTTTTGTTAACTTTCTTTTATTCTCACGTAGACGCAAGGACAGGACACACACACACACTCAGACCCAGGGTGGAGATTTAAAATCCCCTACCCCTCCAGGAATCGAACACGGGTCGCCGGAGTGGAAGGTAGGGATTCTACCGACTACGCCATGGCGACGGACAAGAATGAGATGCACAAATAAATTAAACACAGACTCAATTATGGAAATGCATGCTATTACACATTACAGGGACTCTAGTCGTTCCAACTCCTTTCAAAAAACGTTAAACTGAAAATATATAAAATATTTATTCTGCCAGTTATATTATATGTGTGCGTAACATGGACTCTTACTTTAAGGGAGGAAAGAAGATCACCAATATCTTGAGAATAAAGTTTTTAAGAAAATGTTTGGGCCAAAAAAGATGTCAACAGAATGGAGGAAACTACAAAATAGTGATATGTACAGGAAGCCATATATAATAGGAACAGTTAAGTCTCGTAGGCTGCAATTGGCAAGGCATGTGGCACGTATGGGGGATGAAAGAGGTACATGGAAGCTTCTGGTAGGAAAACTAGAGGGAAAACGGCCAGTTGGTAGACCAAGAATGAAATGAGAGAATAACATTTTCCATTATTTGAGAGAAGTAGATTATACATGGGATGATTGGAAAACATTAACTCAGGATAGGGATGTATGGAGAGCTTATGTCCACGCGGCCATGAACCTACGGTTGGATAGAGCTAGTGAGTTAGTTATCTAGCTTTCAGTAAAAAAATTCCTGTTTCACTTTTGTAACTGCAGTAAATTTCTGATCCTGTCACAGATCAGAGGATTTATGCAATAAGAGGTATTAATCAATTGATTGGTTGAATGTGTAGATTACCCAAATCAAAGGATGGTATGTTTTCTTACTCATTAGAGCATTGGATCAACCAATGATGCGTGGTAATTTGGTTTCAAATGGCGCAGCAAACATCGCTCAGCAGTTTTCAATAGCTGTGCTTTCACCGAGTAGAAATTATTGTTTAATTATGTCATTTTCTATAGCTCTGTTATAATGACATAAGGTAGGCGTATGAAAAAAACATGTGTTTACTTGGTAAAGCTAGTTTATGATCATTATTCATTTATACTAGGTCCGAGCTGTAATATACCTTCATATTTAAATGCTAAAACAGCATTGTGATCCCTGGACTTGAAAACAACAGTACGCCCCTATATAAAAAACAATAGCTGATTGCCTGACCGATAAGTCACGCCATATTATAGCATACATTTCATATCAACATTAACTGTAGGTGGGCTTTAATAGGTCGTCAGTTATAATGTATTTTACATCTAACGAATAGTGATTCATCAATATAGATATGTATCAATTTCTTGTATATCTTCTGTATTGACAGCAGCAGCCAAAACTAAAGGCTGTCCGCTCTTAAAGTGATCTTCATCGAAACAAAATCATGTGACCTGCTCGCATGGCATTGGTTATGGATACCTATGTACGTTGTAGAAGCAGTAAGTATGCGAAAAAGTAGTTTCCTTCACTAAATTAAAAACATGTTCTTTAAATATACTTGTTATTCTTCGTGAATGAAAATAATAATATTCAAAACATAGAAAACATTCTAAAATATACTTACAACTTAAAATAGTTTATTACATATCGGTGATGCATTTCAGTAAGACTTCAGTCGATTCTCATGAAACAAAATGGCTGAAAGTGTCGAGTTTTCTGTTGCTGTGTCGTCATCTCCGTGTCAAAAGTGACAGTAATTGTGGCGCGGATGGCAGCAGGATACAATTGGCGTTTGGTGAGGTTAGGGTCACTCTTAGAGCGGATAAAATATAGTCACAGTTCTAAAAATACGCATTAAATAGTTGATTGTTCAATAAGTAATGCTCTTAATTTTAGTTCTCGATTGCGTTTCATTAGAAATGAACGGAACTTTATAGAACGTATATTCAATCCTCCAATCTGTCATCAGGTTTAATTGTTTTCCAACAGATGGTCGTGATGTACTGTAGTTTTAAAAGGCGGCTGCTCCCAAACACGTACCAAGCAGAGAGGTGTGATTGAATTTAATTCTGCGGAGTAGGATACCATTTCAAACATTCACAAATGTTACGAAAGTCTATGGGGATCTAGCAGTGGTTAGGATTATTGTCAGTCGTTAGGTTAGCAGAATGTCTAAGGCAGAATTAGGCAAAACAACACTGTCAGTTCACCTGATCTTCAGTCACATCTCTCTGCTTTGTACGTGTTTTATTAGTATTCGGCATTTTAAAACTAAAGTATATCACAGCTATCTGTCGGAAAACAATGAAACTTTGTGACGCTATAAAGAAAGGATTGAAGATATGTTCTATAAAGTTTTGTTCTTTTCCAATGAAAGGCAATCTAGAACTAAAATTATGTGCATTATTTATTGAACGTCGCACATACATTACACTGTATTTAGATATAGCATCGCTGTAGACTCATAAACACAATACGGAAGAAGGAAATTATACATATCTATCATTTGCTGCAACAACGTCATAACTGAAAAATCACGATTTCTCAGCGGAAGCATTTTAAGTTTTAAGTACTGTTATTCCAAGTCTCCCTATCATATTTTTTTTTTAATTTATGGCGTTGTTGCAGCAAATGAGCGATATAGGTATGTGCCTATTTATAATCTCCCCTTTTCTGTGGTGTACGGCGTGATGCAGATCGAGAGATCAGATGAAGTCCTTATTACTGAGGGTTAGAAGCAAAGGAGTGTTAATATTTTTTTGCAAAAAAAAAAGAGTTTATTGCATAATTACCTTCTTGAAGAATAATGTTATTTAGTGGCAAAGGGATATAAGCCTAAGTGTATGTGTTAGGAGTATGATTGTTTAATTTTCAATTTCCTATTATCTGCTTAGACAACTTCAATTTTAAACCTATTTTTATCAATACTGCTACACTTGCTCTTGTGCCCCTTAGCTTCTAACCGTCTCATTTTATTTACAGTGTTCAGCATTTTCATGCTATGCTTTGCAGCTTTACTAGGGAATTAGGCCTATAGATGCGATAGCTTCCCGTTGCTTGCCACACCAAGGGATGATAATGAAAATTATTATGATGGCCAGATGATGTTTGGGGACTTTTTGGGCCTCAAAGCTACCTGACATTTGTCTTACAGGCGAGGAAAAACCCCGGAAAAAAAACTCACCCTGGAAGCTTGTTCTGACCGGGAATCGAACCTGGGTCCTCTGCGTGACTAGGCAGCACGCTAACTCGAGATCACAGCGGTGGACAACCGTCTCATCATCATCATCTACCGTCACGGTTTAGACCATTTCTGATCTGTTCCGGTTCTATATTATAGTTGCTTGCTCCATCTTTTAATTTGTCGTCCACGACTTCTATGTCCTTGTGGATTGTAAGTTAACATCTTATAAGGTATCCTCTCTTCACTCATTCTACAGTCATGTTCAAACCATTTATTTCTATATTCTTCTATTTTTGTTATCACATTAGTTATATATATATATATATATATATATATATATATATTTATTTATTTATTTATTACTCATAAGCTGCAAACAATTGCAAGCCGACAACCGTCTCATATGAAATAAATTTAAACGAAATGGCGAAATGGAGTATATGAGTATTAAGATTAGGTGGAATGATGTTGGCAGGTGAAAACGAGAAAATTACCACTGCTTAGATCTTGGGGCACTGTCACTTCCTCGTACGCAGTGAGCCTAGGTTCGATCCCCGGTCGGGACAGGTTTTCTGGGTGATTGCTTTTTGGGGGTTTTTCCTCACCTGAAAGACAATTGTCAGGAAACTATAAGGTCCAAACCGTCAAAATGATTTGAGTGATCAAGAGTTGAAAATCCTCTCGCGACAGGTCGTGTCCTTGTAAGGCCTAGATGGCGTGTAAAAGTATATACAAAGGGAGACGTTATACTAAGGTAAAGAGAGAAATCTGTAACTTCATATTTTCTAATTTTTCGTTATGGCCGTTATGTTTTGAGCAGGAATTATGAGCCACAACGTAAAATATTAAAATAGATATCTGGCAGATGCCGTCCTCCTCAACTAGGTCATTCTTTTTTTTTTGTTTTAAGAATTGTAGACCTTTCGGAAACCGGCTTCCATCTTCAGCAGATGGATATGCGCTACTATTTGTTGTTGTTCTTTGGCGCTGTTTTGACAGCAGTCTCCCAGAGTCGTCGGTAGTTATTAAAGTTTTTTTTATTTAAACCTTGTTGAGAATGATGGCACCAGCCAGGTACCTATTTTTATATTTTACTTTGTGTCTATTTACCACAACGGAATTTTAATATACATTTTATCATGAATTATTAGGTTAACTGTTAAATTTATTTAAGAATTCTGTTATACATATCTTATAGCTGGACGAGGGATTAGATGTTCACGGGAAGGACTTAGCTCTGCCCTCGTTGTTTATACATATACAGTATAGACCTACTCGGAAAACCTTTGGTTAGACATACGAGAGGTAAGCAGCTTTATGGGGGTATTTCATTTAGAATAAAGAGTTTCCTGCAGAGGGTTGGAAGGCTCACTGTTAGATTGTGATGTTTCGTGTCGATAAGTGGCCACAACCAGATGATAAGTAACTTAAGAAGGAATTAGCGCACTTCTCAACTCATTAAGGGGCATCCAACATTTCAACTTAATTCTTTTTGCATGTAGAATTTTATTACCAACATATAGTTTGTTATGTAGTCGTAAGATCCCACGTTATATTTAATTCTATTTATAAAGTAATATATTATTTGAAAAATAAATAGTACGGAACATAGAAAGAAATTGTTTATTATATTATTAGTTTTTTTGTATTGAAAGCCTATGTTTTCCCTTTACAGAGATTTAGGCGCTCTCCCCCTACAGGAAGGAATTTGAACCATACTAATTTAGTTACACTTGTTTTCGTATAGATGTCATTTTGAGTGGTCCGTGGTCAGCGTTCCGCCTCTTACTGACATCTAGGAAACCAAGGTAGTACTAGGACGGGAAAATTAGGTAAATTTTGCTTAGAGGCCTTTTCATTCAGGCTTAAGGATTTTTTTACGAGCCTGAAAATATTCAGATTCGGGACCCACGGCTTAAAGTCCCTCCCGGAGGACCTACTCCTTGGATTTTTCCGTCCTAAAAAATCCATCGACCCCGGCCGGGTTTGAACCCGCGACCCTCGGGACCAGAGGCAAGGAGCATAACCACTAGTCCACCGCGGCCGACATTTAAAATTATATTACGATGCGAGGTTGGGAATATACATATATTTCAGTAACATATCAGATTAATGTTATTTTCATTGAATGACGTACTTGTGTTAATTTGGTTATGCTTACTTACCCACAGAGGACGAGTGATATGTGGTCGGTGTATCGTCTCAGTGAGACACCTAGTGAGCAACTAAATTATTACTTGGATGGATAACGGTCGACATATTTTGCACAGAGGCCTCTTTATTTAGGCGTGCTGTCCTTTTATGAGGATGAAAACCTCAGACTCGGGACCCATAGCTTAAAGTCCCTCCCGGAGTACTTGTCCCTTGGATTTTGCCATCCTAAAAAAACAACAGGTTTGAACCTGCGTCTCTCGAAACTGGAGGCAAGAAACATAACCACTATCCCACCAAGGCCGATTAAATTACATAACAATAAAATATTATTAAGTAAACTGTCTAATGCATTGGTAAATTCATATATGCTGTTTACTATAGGCAAAATCACATACATTTTCATGTAATAACTCATCATAGTTTTGTTTGTTTTAATGTGTACGAGTTTTTGTATTTGTGTTCGTCAATATATTTTGTTTTTGAGCGATAGTGCGTTTTGTCGTACTTACAGCAATGGCGACCATGATTGAAAGTTCGGCTTCCTACATTTCGGGGTTGCCAACCTAAATAATATACTGTAATATTACATTTTACAAACCGCGTGTGGGAAGTAAACCCACTGCCCTCTATGTATACTACTTACAATCTATATACAAAAAAAATATCCAAAAGGTAGTGTTAATAGCCTATACATTACAAGAAACAAATCACTGCATTTTAAATCAACTGGACTTTATTTGAAACAATATAAAACAATAAATAAGTATTTTCCATCATTTTATCACTGATTGGTGTCACGGCCTCCTGTAGTTTCAACTAATAAACATTGCCCAAACTGTTAACGTTAGTCAGTTGTTTATATTGAACGCAAATATTTCCAACAAAGATGTTATTATTTTACAATTATTTATTATTTTGAAAACACCATCGCGCAAAAAATAATGTACAACGCACGTTTGTAAAAATAACTTCCCAACCTCGCATCGTAATAAACTATTGTTGTATATTTATGCTGAATGAGTGGAAGAGTAGAACTCATAACTATAACTCTGCCAAAATAAATAAAACATTATTATTATTATTATTATTATTATTATTATTATTATTATTATTATTATTATTACTCGTACAGTCATTAAGGTTTGAGACCGAGCGCATAGTAGCGCCGTGGTTAACTATAGAGCACAGGTGGCGCCGTGGTATTGGTACCTTGTCAGCTAGTCTCTCGTTCCAGCAAGAGACAGTTGAGTAGATGCATTGCAAGCAGAACTACGGTATTTGTTGTGACGGTGATTTAAATGCGCTCGTCGGAACTCGAGATGTCACAGTTTGAGCAACGGGCAAACATCAAATTCTGTCAGAAATTAGGCTAAACCGCTGCCGAAACGTTTGAAATGATGCAGCAAGTTTACGGTGAGGACGCATTGAGTCGCGGTGTTATGTTTAGGTGGCATCGACATTTTTTGCAAGGAAGAGACAATTTGGAAGATGATGTGTGCACTGGTCGGCCACAAACAATTCGAACTGAATGCAAGATCAAAGAAGTTGCAACGTTGGTGCGTGCTAACCGCTCCCAATCGGTTGACGATCTCGCAGCAGCAGTAGGTGTCATCCATGGCACTTGCTACAAAATTCTGTCTGATGACCTGAACATGTCTCGTGTTATCCAGCACAGTGTGCCACGAATCCTATCGCAAGACCAACTTGATGATCGCATGACGATTTGGGGTGACCTCATCAGCAATGCTGACGATAATCTCACGTTTCTGAACCGGATAATAACTGGAGATGAGACATGGTATTTCCTTTACGATCCGCAACTGAAACGACAATCCGCCACCTGGAAAACGTCATTATCACCACGACAGAAAAAACCGCGACAAGACAGATCAAAAGGCAAGGTGATGCGTGAACTGTTTTTTTTATTCAAATGGAATTTTTCACACGGAATTCATCCCAGAATGTGCAACTGTAAACAAAACCCGCTCTAAAGAGATCATTGGACGTTTACGCGATTCAATTCGCCGTAAGCGACCTGAGCTTTGGCGTACAAAGAATTGGCTGTTGCTACACGACAGCGCCCCTGCACATTGTTCTGTCCTCGTCCAAAAGGAAATTGCAAGGCAACAGGTGACAGTTTTTCCACATCCTCCGTACTCATCTGATCTCGAACTATGCTATTTTTATCTTTCCTCGCATGAAATCAATCGTACGTGGGTGTAGATTTCATTCTTCAGAAGAGGTCATCATTCCCACAAGAGAAGCCATACGGGACCTTCCTGCCAACATCTTTCAGCGGTGCTTCCAGCAGCTATACCAACGTTGCCAAACGTGCATAACAGCCAACGGCGGCTATTTTGAGGGAGGATGTGGTTCTGTTTAAGTGTACGCCAAGTTATCGGCATCTTGTGAGACATCCAGATTCTTATGGGTGCCTACCCTGCAGGCGTAAAGTTTCAGAACTTAATAATTGTACTAGTATTATTATTATTATTATTATTATTATTATTATTATTATTATTATTATTATTATTATATGGTTCCATAAATAATCATCAACATCGTCACTCCAAGGATTAGGCAATTGTCCGTTCCGAATTCATAATGCATCAGCCCAACGTTTTCTAGGTCTTCCGTCAACACGTTTTCCTTTTGCCTGATAATTTCTTGCTAACAATGGATATCTCTCCTTACTAATTCAATTCATGTGATCAATCCACTTTTGTCTATAATTCGTGAATTTATCCAATAAAGGCTGCACTTTTAATTCTTTTCTTGTATCCTCATTTCTAATTCTATCAAGTTTTGTATCATAAATAATGTACAGCTTTATTTGAGAACAAAATACAGTGGATAATTATCATAAGTAATGCCACGAGTGATTTCCAAATTATCGATAAATTCACTTCGTAACATCGTGAATTTATCTAGAGAATTTGGAAATCAAGAGTTGCATTTGTTAGAACTATTTAATGAATAAAATTAAGCTGTTTACTGATAAATCATTATTTAAATATAGTTATTTTAAGACATTTATAAATTTAATGTAAACGGCGATATTTGAAAACAAATAAGAAAAGTTTATTATATTTCATTTGTTCATCACTACTACCAGATCATATTATTTATTGCCAAAGAATCGCAATATTGTAAGAATGCACCCTACTGGAGAAAAAATTAAAACATCAAACTGTTTATAACCAACATTATAGTTATTAATTAATTTCTTATGTCCTATGATGTAAATATGTCAATTATATTTTTCTGAAACGTAATAACCTGGGAAATAATACGTTTAAGAAAGTGCAAACAGTGTTTTTTGTGGTATAATCAATTACTACAAATATTTTATATTATATGTCGCAAGTAGTATCTGGTTAGATTCGTGCACTATATATACAATCTGGGAGCCACTTGCATTCCAGGATTCTTACATCTTAATATATAAATTGTTACATTCAACGTATTTCTTAGAGAGTCAGTCACTGCAAAATAATGGTCTGACCTATTCAGAATGTTAAAAAGGAGGATCTTGATTTTAATGTGATAAAATTAAATTGATAAAATCCGAGGTGAAAAACGACTGTGTTTAGTTGTAAATCAAAATTCATTGAAATGTGATTGGTCTTTGACTCCCATTTGGGACATGAGTTAAATAGTCTAAATAAAAGAATACATTTTGAAGAGTTCCATAAATGCTTCACTGAACCATTATTTACGCAATTCACGATATTCTTTCATAAAAAATAATATGAATAAGTATTATTATTTTCACGAATTTGTTGTAAATAAACCTGTAAATAGGTTAGTAACAGTTTCAGAATTCCTGTTTTCTGTAAGCTCGTTCATTTGCGCTCTTAATTGGAGGCTATTACCATGTCTATACACTTGTACGTTATTTTTTGTTTAGCCACATCGCCCTGCGATCACACATCATTGTATAAAACGCTCCAACACATATAACTGTGTTCATCTATTCACGATCCATTTTGATGTCGCTGTGAGTGCAATGCTATTAGAACCAAAATACATGCTAACTCCACAATATGGAATGATGGTCCACTCATCCAGCGTCGCCAGGAAGCAAAGAGAAGCATCCAACACAGTTGCGAATTTACCCAAATTAATTAATTAGTAAGTTTAACGGTCCGCCAGCTACAGTCGATAGAGTCTATCTTCTTCATTTGATGTATGGGTTCCTTTCCCGGAGGGATAAAGACATTTAAAAGTGAAACTTCGGTCTGCTTTTTAAGCTTCTTCAGCGGTGGCGCCGGCATCCTGCAGGTAAGAGATCAAGGGAAGTTTGCCACTGTATACAGCTAACAGCTGACAAGAAGGCGAGCCTGAGGAATGTTGTGACTCCAGTGCAGCACCGACAAAATCATCTCATTCCTTGCAGATTCAACTTAGTTATCTTTATATATATATATATATATATTTACAATGCAATATATAATGATGAGCGATGGCCGAAACTACTATATCAATGGCAACCGACCAGAAAGAAGAAAAAAGGGAGACCAAAGTTAACATGGAAGGAAAACATGAGGTTAGTAATGCAAGCAAGAGGGCTAAACATTGAAGATGCCCAAGATCGTGGCTTTGGAGGTTTGGCACGGGAAGACGGCATCAGCTGAAAAAACCCGAAGATAGATAGATAGCTAGATAGATAGGTAGATATAATTCTTATATACGTGTGTATGTCACTGAACTCTTCCTAAAAGACTGGGCTGATTTTTATGACATTTTTTGTGTGTGTGTTTGAGTGGGTCCCTGGATGGTTTAGATTCTAAACCTCTAAAACCATTAGGTACAGGAGTTCACCTGAAATGAAAATTTAAAAATCGCTCTAGCGGTCACAATTTCCGATGTTTCTCAACGAAACTCAGTATGTCGCATTAAAATAACCGAGGTAAGTATCGTCCAAAAATTAGCGAAATCAGACAATTAGGAGTGGAGGTTTACCTGAAATCCTAAATTAATACTACCTAAACGACTCGACCGATTTTGTTGATTTTTAGTGGGTCCCTGGATGTTTTAGATTCACATTTGGACCCTCTAAACCATTAGGTGTAGAAGTTCACCTGAAGTGAAAATGTAATAATTTCTCTAGTAGTCACAGTTTTCAATGTTTCACAACGAAACTCAGTATATGCTATTAAAATAAACCGAGATATGTATTATTCAAAACCGAGCGAAATACAACAATTAGGGGGAGGTTTTCCTTAAATCTGAAATTAAAAACTGTCTAGCAACCGCCACATTTCGTTTTTCTCAGTGTATATCATACAATTTAATTAACCTCTAATATGTCATTTATTTATGCGTAGCAAACGCACACCGGGTATTAGCTAGTTTCTCTCTTTGGTTATTACTGCGAGGATGATATCTATGTTTTCAATATTTTGACCTGCTCAAATCATTTCTTTAATGTAATGTACCTTCTGGATTTAACATCTTAAAAATATTTAACTGATTTTTTTTTTATCTGATAGGGTTTATGTAGAATATATTGCAAACTCTAATTATTTATTTGTATTCTAATTGAATTTATTTTATTTTTCTATACTGTTATTCATTTATTTTTTCCAGTTCTGTAGGCTATATTTATATCAGTTTTTTAATCCATTGGTATCACATCTTTTTGTCGTATGTAAAACTGTATCTGAAAATATTACATTTTCCTTTGTAAATTTATTTATATATATTTGTTTAGCTGAACTCGCTTTGTTTAGCTCATATTCGCTGTATAGACCAAGAGAAGGTGTATATTGGGTTTCTTGTAAGTAAACCGATTTTAAACAGAATTAGTTAACATAGGAGTGCGCACTATGTAAATTGCTTTTTTTTATGATTTAGATAACAGAATATAACTAAAGCGTTGTTATGCTTTCAAATCTAACACGAACAACTCTCTAAGAAAGAGGAGGTGCGTGCAAATTATTTTCGTGCAAAAAGAAAGTGAAACTTTGTAAGTTCAATTTTATAAAACCTTAGATTACATCATACACAATATTACACTTTATTACATTTTTGTGTTTTACTTCCGTTGGATTTTTTATATTAATAGTTGACATTAAAATATAACACACTAAAGCAGGCATGAAACTTTTAATAAGAGTAGAAATAATACTGTTTTTCTTTGAACTGGCAAAGTGGACGGCTCCGTGACGCAAGTGCATATGATATTGGATTTTCACCTCTGGGTCCGAGTTCGCGTCTCAGTGTGGGGTTCGTGGTGCACGATTCATAGCCAGGGTATGGTTTTCTGGAGCTCTCTGCAGTTTTCCCCTCCGAAAAAAGTAATTCAATCACTTCTTTATACTCGTCCATTTTCATTTAATCTGCCCCTGTCTGGTGCAACAGGCCTGAACCACCGGTATTATTACACGCTTTATATTAGCTTGACCTGTATCTATCTATGTAACTGAATCTTTCAACGCGTTTTTCACCCACTTAAAGTGATTGGATCGACTCGAAATTTTGTATACTTATAAAGGACCCGTGACAATACAATAATTTCATATTTATTTTCTAAAATCCTGGCCAGAATCATCAGAAAATCAAAAAAAGTGTCTTTGTATTCATGTAACGGAATATTTGAACACGATTTTCACCCACTTAGAGACATTGGATCGACTTGAAACTTTGTATACTTGTAAAGAACCCGTGACACTACAATCATTTCATATTTATTTTCTAAAATCCTGGCCAGAATCATCAGAAAATAAAAAAAAACTGTCTTTGTATTTATGTAACGGAATCTTTGAACATGATTTTCACCCACTTAGGGATATTGGATCGACTTGAAACTTTGTATACTTGTAGAGGACCCGTGACACTACAATAATTTTATATTTTATTTCTGAATTCCTGGCCAGAATCATCAGAAAATAAAAAAATTAAAACTGGTATAATAGGTTACGGACTTGTCGACTTTTCAGTTAATCGTTGTAAGAGCTCAGTTGATAGAGCGGTGAACTAGTGGTATATAAATTCAGTAATCCGTACGTCGCTGGTTCGAATCCGGCTGGGGAGAGTTTTTTTTTTTAAGAAGAGTAATACTTTTAGCTCATACTACAATAGTATGGAATTTAAAGATATTTACATTCTTATCTTATTCTGTAAAATATTAAAACTAAAAAATAAAAAATAAATAATAGTTTTAAAAAACTAAAACAGCACGCTTTATTAGAAAACCGAACTCAAAAATGAAAAATAATTTTAATTTCCAACACGCTTGGGATAAATGTAAAGTGGTCAACAAAAAAATCATCTCCAACACATACAGAATAAAACTAGAATTATCAACAAAAAGAAAATAATTTTACCATCAAAAGCGTGGGGTGCTCTATATCAATTAATATATTTGATAATAAACAAATATTGGTAAAAGTAAAGTCTCTAAGAAGAACATGTAAAACTCATAAAAAGCACCCCACGCTTTTCATGGTAAAATTATTTTTTTTGTTGATAATTCTAGTTTTATTCTATATGTGTTGGAGATGATTTTTTTGTTGACCACTTTACATTTATCCCAAGCGTGTTGGAAATTAAAATTATTTTTCATTTTTGAGTTCGGTTTTCTAATAAAGCGTGTTGTTTTAGTTTTTTAAAACTATTATTTATTTTATACTAGGGTATTCGATAAGTAATGAAAACACTGTTGTAAATCAGCGATCCTTGTACTCTTGTAGTATATTGTTGAGCAGTCTTTGTTGTAAGGCTATCTTCTTCTTCTTCTTCATCACGATTTAGGCTTATTTACTAGCCTGTTCCGGCTCCAAATTGCTGGTCTTCCCAAACTTCTTCTTCCTCGTGGTGAATAGCTGTAAGCTGTTTTTGGTACTCTATTCTCAGTCGTCCTTGCCAAGTGTTCTTTCCAGTTTGTTCTGTATTTCACTATTGTTGTGTTTAATTCCTCTACTTTTAGTTGTTGTCTTATTGCTGTGTTATGTTTTTTTGTCTGTTCTTTGATATCCTGCTATTGGTCTGAGGAATTTCATTTCCGCAGCTTGTATTCTGGCAGATTGTTGTGTTGTCACTGTCTATGTTTCGGATCCATAAGTAATAATAGGCACTGTCATTGTCTTGTATAATTGTTGTAGTGCTATAAATCTGTAATATTGATAGTCTCGAAATAGCAATATTTTGTTAATACATTCTCTATACAGTAAGTAATACCGCCCTAAAATGGTGTTCAGTGGAATTTGTTTCAAAGATGGAATTGGGAAGTACTCGAACGTCCATCAATTTCACCAGACAGGAGCCTTTTTGACTACAAATTATTCTCAAAGATCAACCACCCTCTACGAGGTATTCGGTTTGAATCACGAATTGATATCCAGAAAACTCTAGATCGATCAGATAATAAAGTAGATGAAGTAGATAATGGAGATAGGCAAGAAAGTAACATTTAAGAACGGAATAAATGAAGGTAGAGCAATAACAGCAATGATAAATGGTGTCTTATGGAACAGACATATAACCAGGAAAAATAAGTTACAAATATAAAATTCAATAGTGAGAAGTACTATCCATATCGAGCTGAAGTATGCAAATTTAACAAAAACTTATCTTCATGATAATGGATTTCTTGAGGAGAGCATCAAGATGTTCAAAAATTTAAAAAAAATGAAATAAAGTCATACGATAAAAAAATTAATATGAAATATTCAGTAGTAGATTGTATAAGATATAAATAATTAAATTGATAGGGGTATTAACGACGAATGCACGAAGAAAAGGTACCCAGAAAAAAACAGTTGAATGGTGTCCACCTGGAAAAAGACAGAAAGGACGATCTCGAAACTCATCGATGCAAGAAATAAGAACTGGAATGAGAACAAAGGACTGGAGGACTAGGGGTGGACGGATAGGGATGAATGGAGGGGGGAAATAAAACTTAAGACACAAAAAGATGTATAAAATTGGAAAGCTATATATGAATAAAAGTTATTATTTATTTATTTATTATTATTATTATTATTATTATTTTAATTGCGAATCAGTCCATGTAGGACTATGCAAAGTACTTAGATGAGTTTATTTTACTACACATGTCCCTCATGTTCTGACTATGGGCTTTCTTTCTATCTTCTGTCCATGATGTTCCCATTTTTTTTCTTGAGTTTGTCCTCTTGATCAATTTGTCACTTGTGCACCTTAATTCTAAATATATATTTGTTTATGATATCTTCTCGAGTAATTCATGCCAATTTTAAGTCATTTTTTACTTCACCAATCCATTTTTAGTATCCACTAGTGCTTTACTTCTATATTCGTAGAATTCTAATATTTGTTTTCAAAGTCTGTTTGAGTCCATTCGTTTAATAAATCCATAAAATTTGAACAAAAAACCTTCAGGGTTTGTTATAACACGAGGAATGTTGGTATATTACTTTTATGTCCTTGTTTGCTTTTGAGTGTCTATAGATTCATCTATGATTTGAGGACCTTAAACTTTTCTTATAATTTTGCAATCCTTTTGTCACTATATTTTCGATAAATTTTTTTCTGTTCAAACTTATTTCTTCTTCATTTAAAGGGCACTATGGTTAATGACAGGGTTCTAGGGATTTAAATTTGTATGTAAAGATATGATTTTTTTTGTTATATATTTTGTGAATAAGCCGAAATGCTGTTTTCATTTTTTGGCATCTACTTTATTATTATTATTATTATTATTATTATTATTATTATTATTATTATTAAGTTGTAAAGAAAGTTTAATGAATTAGAAAAGACAGTGCACTGTAAAGAAAACAAGCATTGACTTGCAAAGAGCGGACACAGGATCACATAGTGTTGGATTTAAAAACTTTGCCGTTCTCCTGTGTGTTGGTGGCGGGTTGATGCTCTAATCTGCTGTAATTGAGAGGGAAATAGAGAACTGAAATTGCTTGTATCTGTTAAACCGGAGACCTCCATTAGGAGCCATTAATGGATTGAGCTGCACACTAGGCTTATATCGCCAACCAGGCTTTTGAGTGAGTGGATGGATGGGTTGTGGGGAGAAAGGGTGTGATGGGGATCCACGGGAATTTCGTATAGTGGGGTACACAACTTTGAGGGTAATTATAAAATCGAGTGATGGGAGATTTTTTACAGAGTTTGTTTGATGACATGACTGGTGCTTTATAGGCATTTTTACAGCGTTAAATGATAGCTAAAGCTCAAGTATAAAGACGTACATATACCATTTAACACCATTGTGGTTACTTAATGTGTTGAAAATATCCATAAAAACTTTATTTAATTATATGACAAGTTTAAAAAATGTACTGTATATAACATTTAGGTTAGTAGAAGTAATACGTCCGCAGATTTAAAACGTTAATTTCCAATGTTCTTATATATTATATATATATATATATATATATATATATATATATATGAGCCTATATGTTGTAATTAAATTTTTGACATTTAGCAATGCAAATTTAATATGACATCATAAGAAAAATAAATGCTCAGACGGGACTTGAACCCGGATCTCTGGAAGCGCACTGGGATATAAATCCAGAGGTCCGGGTTCAAGTCCCGTCCGAACATTTATTTTTCTTATGTCTCATATATATATATATATATATATATTTAAGAACTGGAAACATAGGTCTATATATATATATATATATATATATATATATATATATATACTGCTATAAAGTAAAAATATTCTCTTTAATTTGCTTACTTGTTATAGTCAGCTACTAGATGGCAGTGAAGACCGAGTTCTCGCGACATCTAGTAATAATGGAGAATATAATGTATATATAAGAAAAATAAGTGTTTGAATTGGAATCGCCTGGTTGAATTGGATAACACGCTGGGGTACCAACCCAGAGATCCGGGTTCGAATCCCGCTCAGGCATTTATTTTTCTTATCATTATATATATATATATATATATATATATATACACAGATACATAAGGACTTTATTAGACTAAAAATAAGATATATACAATGTTATTATATATATATATATATATATATATATATATATGTATGTATATAGAAGAAAACATTATGTTTTTATTGTATACTAGCTAATGCCCGGCGTGGGCTGCTACTCCTAAATAAATGTTAATGTGTATTTACCACCAGCCTTGAGCTACTATGCTTGCTCGGGAATCAGCTTTTCCCGATCATCTTGGAATCAATGAAAGACAAAAATGGTTAATGTGAGTTATTCGTAAAAGATAAACATATGCTGTCGCAGACTTTTTTGTAGTTTTTTGAGATATTCAATTCCGTGTACAATAATTTGGTGTATTTGTTATGGTTTAGGCAGCGTAAGACATTTAAGCGTCAAAATAGGGACTTTATTTTACGTTTTACACTACAAAGGGTGATTTTTAGGGATGCAGGGGGGTTGAGTAGTACAAACTCTCTTATAGCCTATGTTCATCCCCGGGATCTCCTGAACATTTTTCAAAAAGACCAATTACAATCGGATGAACGGTATGGCAGAGCATGCTTGCCCGGAAATCGACCTATCCCGATCTTCTTAGAATCAATGAAAGACAAAAAGATTATTGTGAGTTATCCGTAAAAGATAAGCATATGCTGTCGCGGACTTTTTTTGTAGAGTTTTTTAAGATATTCAATTCCGGGTACATTAATTTGGTGTATTTGTTATGGTTTAGGCAGCGTAAGCCATTTAAGCGTCAAAATAAGGACTTTATTTCACGTTTATCGCTACAAAGGGTGATTTTAAGGGTGAAGGGGTTGAGTATTACAACTCCCTTATAGCTTATGTTCATCCCGGGAATCTCCTGAACATTTTGCAAAAAAACTCCATCAAATCGGATCAACGGTATGGCCGCGCATAGAATACGAAGAAACAAACAAACAAACATTGATTTTTATATATTAGATATCTTCTGTTTTAGAGGGGCTCTTGTACTCCCAATTTTTCTAAAAAATTGTTAAACTGAAAATATATAAAACTGTTATTCTCCCAGTTATATTAGGCCTATGTGGAAGGGAATCATGGATTCTTACTTTAAGGGAGGAGAAACGCAAACTCCACGGCACGACAGGACTAGAATGTCTTTGGTCTACTATCCGGCTGCTGCCCTCACATCCACATGTGTTAGTCACATAGGTAGATGATCATCCAACCAGTGTAGGCTTGACATGTTGTCAGCATGCCTGGTCCCCCGCTCATACATGGCCTACATTGCTAATTTTCAAATTTGATTATGACGTTAAAACATAGAAGCGTTAATACTATAAAGTAAATATTCTCTTTAAACGCTTACTTGTTATAGAAGCCACGAGATGACAGTGCAACCGTTGTCACGCTACCTCTCTTGACAGAGAATCACACACGTGTGTAGACCAAAACCAACGCGGATAAAGACAACATAAGGAAGATAAATATGACAGAAGCAGACACGCAAGACCGGGAAGTGTGGAAGAAAAAAAAAGTATATTCTGGTTGAGGATATCTGTGTAAATAACGAAACAATCCTGAAATAAATAAAAAAAAAATATATAAGGAAGAAAAATAAATTGTTTTGTTCGGATGACTAAGTAGCGCAGTTGGTAGCACTAACGTGTAAAGTTAGAGGTATCGGGTTTAAATCCCTGTTCAGGCGTCACATATAATTTGTGCGTGTGTTTCCGTTAACGCTCTAGCGGCCGCTATTTCTGTTTCAGCGAAACCAAATTTGTAATATAACAATTGAATAATAAAGTATGATCGAGTTCGGTAGCCAGCAAAATCGGACCATCAGGTGTAGAAGTCCACTTAAAAGAAAATATAAAAATCGCCCTAGCAGCCGCAATTTTTTGTTTATTTACTACTACTACTAAATAGAAACTTACTCATTCCAATAAACTCTGATTGTTCATAAGTAGGTAAGTAAAAATTAACATATGGATAGATGGATTCATTCATTAATTCATTTATTCAGTTATCCATGTATGGATATACAATTTAATAACTTGGTTGATATGTTGCTAAAACATGGAATTCCCTTGCACCCTATGTCAGAGACTACCAAACTTTACCATCTTTCATAAAATAAAAATAAAATAAAATTATTAACAGAAACAACTCACTAATATTACTTTTTAAAAAAATAATAAGTTGTTTTTTTCATTATTTAATAAAAATAGTTTTAAGATTTGTTAATATATTTACCTAATGCCTTGTATAATAAGCGATAGATTAATTCATTATAGGTTATTACTTTTTTGTATTTTTTTTCTTTCTTTTCTTTCTATGTATTGTAGATTCGAGTCGTTATTCCATTTTGTATAATTAATTGTTTAGTATGTACTATTATTGTAATGTTTTGTATTTATATGTATCATATGTTTGTCCTGGTGAGTGGAAGAGAAGGCACATAGCCTTAACTCCATCAGGTTAAATAAATCTATTCTATTCTATTCTATTCTCTTCTACGACAGGTAGATGAATTGTCGAATGAATGGATAAATTCTTAGATAAAATACAAGATGGTTGGATAGATGATAATGATCATAATAATAATAATAATAATAATTATTATTATTATTATTTATTTATTTATTCTGGCAGAGTTAAGGCCATAAGGCCTTCTCTTCCAGTCAACCAGCACAGATTACAAATAGGTCTACATACCGGTATTTATCTGTAGAGATTATACGTATACCTACACTACTCTAGTTATAAAGAGTTAAAAATTGATTAAATGTTGCAATGTAAATTTCATGTACAAACATCATTCTATACAATAATAATAATAATAATAATAATATGGTAAATTTTACGAGAAACACCAATTAATGTATGTATCTTACACTGGGTAATGATGAAGCCAAAGTTAGAGCAAATATGTTTTTTATTCAATGCCACCACGTTGTCATTTCGACATTCTGTTATTCTCTCCTGACATTGCGTTATTGTAACCCACTTCTGAGGTTGGGACGCCTGGAAGGCGGTGTTAAGCTGCCCCGATGATATATGATAGGTAACGATGATGGTGATGATGCGCCAGGAGAGACCTTAATCCTAAACTTAATGAATATTTTAATGATGACTATTTAACTCATGCCCCAAATGGGAGTCAATGACCAATCACGTTTCAATGATTTCTGTTTTACAACCAATCAGAGTCGTGTTTCACGAAATATTTATCAGTGTTAAATTTACCACATTAAAGAAAGCTCCTTTTTTTAATATTCTGAACAGGTCTGACCATCATTTTGCGTGACTGAGCCCACAAGAAATACGGCTACCAGACTGTATATATAGTGCATGGATGTCAACATATAGCGCTTGCAGGAGTTAATATAAAACAATTTGTAGCAATTGATTATACCACCAAAAAAAGAAACCACTGTTTGCACTTTCTTAAATGTATTTTTTCCCAGGTAATAATCCCGAAAAATATAATTGTCATATTTACATCATACGACATCAGAAATGAATTATTATACAGTTTGATGTGTTTCATGTTTTCTCCACTAGAGAGCATTCTTACAATATTGCTTTCCTTTGGCAATAAATAGTATGATCTGGTTGCAGTTATAAACAAAAGAAGAAGATGAAGCGTACCAATCATTTCTCATTTGTTTTCAAACATCGCCGTTTACATTAATTATATAAATATTTTAAAATAACTATAGTTAAATAATGATTTGTGAGTAAACAGCTTAATTTTATTCGTTAAATAGTCCTAACAAATGCCACTCTTGATTTCCAAATTATCTAGAGAATTTGGAAATCACTTTATGATAATGATCGCCAGAGCAAATGTAAATTTAGATGTTTATAGATAAAAGATAGAATATACATACGTAAAACATAAATAGAGAAGTAAATAGACACAAGGAAGATAAATGTGGATGGATGCCCAGATAGTAGATGCTAGGTGTATGTAATTGCTTTGGATACAATGAAAACAAGAAAGCCTTTAATACTGGGAACCCATTACCAGCTTGTTAGAAGTTGTTAGTTTGATCGTAGTTTCCTTTAACCTATTCGTCTCGTTAATCAAAGTCGGTAAAAAAGTAAACCTTTAATATCACAGGACAATTGTGAGAAGAGGAAGGACATAATAAATTAAAGGGAAGAGAAAGAGCGTGACATCATTCAGTTCTCTCTTTGTGGAATATTGATGAGCAACGACAATGCTGAGAGTTCGTTAAACAAGTGTATCGTATGTTTGTGTCAATCTTCACTGCACTCATCTGAAAAAAAAAACTGTTTTCTAATTTCGGCAATTTATCTCCTCCTCTGATTAAACATTTTACATTCTTATATACCTCTCAGTGTAATTTACAATTTTTAAATAATAATAATTGTATGGAATATCAATAAAACTAAATATATGGTCACACGTAGAAATACATTATATAATGGAAATGGACAGCTAATGACAAATGAGGGAAATTTTGAGGAAGTGGCTGAATTCAAATACCTAGGAACAATGATCACAAATAGGAATGAGATGCACAAAGAAATTAAACATAGGCTCAATTCTGGAAATGCGTGCTATTATGCATTGCAGAGACTCTTGATGTCCCAACTCCTTTCAAAAAAAGGTTAAACTGAAAATATATAAAACTATTATTCTACCAGTTATATTATATGGGTGCGATACATGGACTCTTACTTTAAGGGAGGAAAGGAGATTACAAGTATTCGAGAATAAAGTACTTAGGAAAATTTTTGGACCAAAGAAAGATGTACAGACAGGTGAATGGAGAAGACTACTTAACAATGAACTACATGGTCTTTATATAAAGCCAGATATAATAAGAACAGTTAAGTCTCGTAGACTGCGATGGGCAGGACATGTTGCACGTATGGGGAATGAAAGACTTGCATGGAAGATTCTTGTAGGAAAGTCAGAGGGAAAACGCCCGGTTGGTAGACCAAGAATGAGGTGAGAGAATAACATTAACTATGATTTGAGGGAATTAGATTATACAGGGAATGATTGGAAAACATTAGCTCAGGGTAGGGATGTATGGAGAGCTTATGTCTGCGCGGCCATGAACCTACGGGTTTGATAGTGCCAGTGAGTAAGTAAGTAAGTATTGGAAGCCCATGTTTCCCTTTAACACAGATTTAGGCGCTTTCCCCCTACAGGGAAGAATTTGAACCATACTAATTTAGTTAAACTTGTTTTCGTATAGATGTCATTTTGAGTGGTCCGTGGTCAGCGTTCTGCCTCATACTGACAACTAAGAAACCAAGGTAGTACTAGGACCGGATAATTCGGTAAATTTTGCTTAGAGGCCTTTTCATTCAGGCTTAAGGATTTTTTACGAGCCTGAAAATCTTCAGACTCGGCACCCGCGGCTTAAAGTCCATCCCGGAGGACTTGCTCCTTGGATTTTTCCATCCTAAAAAAATCCATCGACCTCGGCCGGGTTTGAACCCGCGACCCTCGGGAAGAGAGGCAAGGAGCATAACCACTAGTCCACTGCGGCCGACAATAATAATAATAATAATAATAATAATAATAATAATAATAATAATAATAATAATAACAACACTGGTCAACATGATTTTTGTCTCATGAGTACCAATAGTTGCACATAGTGCAGTTTTTATCGTGTTTTCAAATATGTATTCGGAATTTTCCAGCACCCACAGTTTTTTAATTTCAATTTCAATTAATGGATTTAAATAATTATATTTTTAATAAACTTTTTTTCGCCCATTTGTCCATTGTAAAATAAAACGGGGAACACTTTCATCAGGAGATTTCAGCTATGGAAAAGATATATCAAGGCAAATGGAATCCTAATATGCTGGCCGATTATTGTTGGACCATCAAGAGGGATGCCCCACAGGCGAAATATAGCAGAAAATCGTAATTTCTTACTTTCTACATGAGTCCGAATGTTCGAATATTGTGTAGTTACGAATGTGGAAAATATTAAAGTATTTGAAATTAAAAATTCCTGCCTCTCGGAAACCTTGCGTGATGGAGAAAAACCGATATCGTATTTGAATGCAGGAGAAAAAATACCATCAGAATCACATATGTTTCTTTCTGAGACAAAAACAAAATTTCTTTTTTGTTGCTCAGTATAATAATAATAATTGTATTTAATTATTTTGTAGGTTTTTCAATATTGCACAACACCTTCCTACGCCCGTTTAGTGTACTGTCATTCTTCTCCAATCTTTTTGTCATTCCAATCGCAATCGTCCAATGCTTTTTGCCTCATGTTGCTCGAAACCATCAATTCACGTTATTTGTGCCCGTCTTCTTCTTCTACCAAGTTGTACCCATTCTAGTATTCTTCTTGGGAATTTGTCTTCTGTCATTCCTTTTACATGCTCATAACATTTTTATTATTAATTTTTTCTATGAAATCTACAATTTAAGTTTGAAAATTAATATTTTGTTTAATTGCACTGTTTCTTATTTTATATTCTAAACATTCCTGCTGAACACTTATAAAAAATTATTTATACATAATTTAATTTACTTACTGTTCTAGATTTTTAATCACCGTGTTTTTGCACCGTATGTCATTGTATTGCTTATTATTTTATTAAATATATTTGTTTTTTGTTTTAGAACTTACATTATGATTCCATAAAACACCATCTAATTTTGATATTTCAGATTTTACCTTATTGATCCTAGTTATTTTTTTTATAACCCGCCAAAGCCTGTCCCAAGCTGGTTCGAAAAGGGTATAGGGTGAGGGGCATGAGTAACAACCTCGTAAAAAACCAGGGTTCACTGTGCCCGGCTGATAGTACCCTGTGAGGGTATCTGCCTAGGGTTACAGGTAGTTAGGCGTTCGTTTGTCAAGGGATAAAGGAAGAGAGAACCTTGAATAAAATTCCCCTGGTTCTCCCAATTGGGGGTTGAAAAATACAATAATACACAATGCTAAAAAACATGAATGAAATAAAAATAGTAATAATAATAATAATAATAATAATTATTATTATTATTATTATTATTGTTATTATTATTGTCATAAATAGAAGTCATATTATATTATATGTCATAAATACAAGTTATTATTATTATTATTATTATTATTATTATTAGTAGTAGTAGTAGTAGTAGTAGTAGTAGTAGTAGTAGTAGTAGTAGTAGTAGTAGTAGTAGTAGTAGTAGTAGTAGCAGTAGCAGTAGTAGTAGTAGTAGTAGTAGTAGTAGTAGTAGTAGTAGTAGTAGTTGTAGTATTTATTTATTCTAAGACCATAAGACTTTCTCTTCGTCTCATTCGACGAAAATATACAAAACAAACATTGTCATAAATACAGGTTTAATATAATTATTTGCATAAAATCGGCACGAGATTTTCTCAACTTTGCCTGACAGCCTTTACACCCAGAACATCCGTCAAGACACTTAGACTAGCTTAAAATGTTTGTCCCCATCGAGAATCGAACTTGCGACCTTCCAGTATGTAGCATGTCTTAAGCATCTACGCTCCGTCGTGCAGTTTGTATTTATTCCATAACGACTCGCCTTATAGGCACTTTTACGTGCCACACGCCAGTCGGGAGAGGGATTTTAACTAAGGATTATACACGTACATTTTGACCACATAAGGATATGGAGGGTCTCCCCGAATGGGGGATCAGCTCAATGCCAGAACTTCTCCGAGATAACACAACATTAAGACGAAACACACAATTCGTGCGCGCGCGCACATACACGCACACACAAACACACACTTTCATACTAAACATAGCGAATATGATAATGATGATTATGATGACCAGATGATATTCGGGGACCGTTTGGGTGTTAAAGTTGCCTCATATTTGTCTTACAGCTAAGTGAAACCCCGAAAAAAACGAGCAATTTATATTCTGTGGTCTGGAGGTAGCGTGGCTACCTTGTCACGCATAGAGCCCGGGTTCGATACCCAATCGGGACAAGTTTCCTGGGTTACGTTTTTTTTGGTGTTTTTCCTCACCTATAAGATAATGTCAGGAAGCTTTAAGGCCCAAACGGTCCCAGAACATCATCTGGCCATCATTATCAGCATTAATATATTCTTTAAGTTTAGGATTAAGGTCTCTCCTGGCGCATCATTACCATCATCATCACCTAGGAAATATCATCGGGGCAGCGCCTTCCAGGCGCACCAACCTCAAAAGTGGATTTCAGTAACGCCATACCTGGAGAGAATACCATAATGCCGAAATGAAACCGTGGTGGAACTGGATAAAAAAATGTAAATTAACTAGCTCAATACCTAGCGTTGCCCGGGAATCTAATTTGTCAATGTTTTTAATTAATTGCTATACACTATGTTTGATTTCGATTAAACAAAAATTGGGACCGCTAGAGTATTAACGGACTATGACATTGTGAGCGATTTCCCGCTGCCTCTTATCACAAAGAATCCGGCGTTGCCCGGGAATCTACTTATCCCGGTCTTCTTGACTTCATTGAGCTGAAAGACAAAAATGCTTATTATTTCCGTAAAAGATAGACATAAGATAAGCAGCGTAAGTGAGTTAGGCGTCAAAAAAGCGACTTTTATAGTTCACCAATGTCCAGTTTGTTTTAGCTCCGGCACTATAGTACGTAAGGATATGTTATACGTTAATTGTCCCAGATAAATTCTCTAAATGATGAAAAAAAACTATTAAAATTGGCACAAAGGAAGAACATTTATCTTTATCTCATTATTTTCAATTATTATGGGCCTATTCAATAATTTTAGGACTATTGCCGTACGTTTTTATTTTTACATATAAAGATTAAATACGTTTACATAAAACCGTAAACTATATGGACTTATATCTTGGACTGTCCAAATATCGTGAAGGTTTGCATTTTCTCTAGTTACATTTCACGGACCATAACGGGGACACCGAAGTCGTGAAATGAGGAAGGTCCTAATATCAGCTATTTTAGTAGAAATGTGAGAAGTACTGCGCGTAATTTGCTAGTTTATGTTGAATACTTGCAAATAATGTGTTCAGTAGGATAATGTTCTCTTTTCCCCTTTATTATCATCGCTAACATAAGCGGTTTTATCCTCAACTGCAGAGCCTAAGCTTAAAATGATAGCACAAATTTAATGTCCTGCAATTTAGAAGCTTTGTAAAACGTTTGTTTCAGTAGGTGATTACGAATTGTTAAATATAGCTCTAACATTAAGCTTGTTTTACTGTGAATAATTATTTTGGAGCGTAATGTGAAATTTTATAAAGAACTTGATCATTAAATAAAGTTGTATGTATCTAACTTTGCGAATTTCAAGTCTTATATTACTTATTATTACTAGAGCATTTATCTTAAACATTGTAATCTTATACTTTAAATTGTGAAGTTTAAGCCATTATAAAATTACAAATTAAACAATTAGTAGACCTAATTCTCTTCCAAAAATACAGAACATATAGGTAATTCAAATCTGGACATAAAAGGCTCGACAAATTTTACCCACAGACCTCTTTTTTTCAACTTTGAGATTATTTTTGTGTGTTCCGTGTATACTATACTGTACCCAAGACTTTAGCTTCCTTCCTAAAGAACCTATGGTCCGAATTTTATGTCCTGAAAATCCATCTAATTTGTCCGTGTTTAAACCCACGAACTTTAAAATCCAGATGCGAACACGGCAACACTATACCACCAGTATTGAAATAACCCGTTCAATTCGGTTATTTATAATTATAGCAGTACGGTATACTATGTCAGTTTTGTCGAGTATATATATATATCCTTTAAGGCCCAAACGGTCCCCGAAATCATATGGCCATCACCCTTATCATTATCATCCTTACCATTATCATTATCATCATCATCCTTCACCGGTGTGGAAAGCAACGGGAAGCTACCACACCTACACAATTCCCTAGTAAAGCTGCAAGCATAGCATGAAAATGCTATGATTGCAGTGAAGGACCTGCCTTCGGGCAGAATTACTATGAAAAAAAATAGATATATCCGATAAGCTGCGTCTCTTTCAGTCAAAAAATTACGAATTTTAATAGTCGTCCAGGGCGCAGAGTGTAGTTTCACAAGTTTCGTTTTCAGTGGGGCATGACTATCTTATAAATGGCATATAAGGTTATTTAGTTCCTCAACTTCATCGTCAAACGAATGGGGCATCCATACTGTATATCACAGCAATTACATCATGGAAATATTACTTATTATTACTAGAGCATTTATCGTAAACATTGCAATCTTATACTTTAAATTGTGAAGTTTAAGTCATTACAAAATTACAAATTAAACAATTAGTAGGCCTAATTCTCTTTCCATACATAGAGAACACTAGTATGGTACTGTAATATGGGAGACCACATAGAATAACAGTGAACTACAAAATTATTTACGGAAAAACCATATCTAATAAGAACAGTTAGATATAGTTATACTGCCATGAACTAGGGACATGTGCACGCTGCGACATGGGAACAATTAAAACAGGGGCTATGGACAATTCAAATAGGTAAACCATAGAAATAGTCTCTAGGAGATAAATCAAGAGCCCAAATAGGTAAGATAGGAGCCCAATAGGTAATGTAAGAATGAAGTAGGAGAATAACGCTATGCAGACGTGATATTCTAATTATTCTTTATTAGGAGGGTCGCGGGCCGTAGCTCAAACAATATCTTATGAAGTAAGACGCCCACTACTCATATAATCACATACATAGTTGTTCCTACTTTTTGGCCAATTACCATTTCGTCCACACATTTTTGTCTACTGTCAATCCATTCTCTTTGTTATTAGAGGAAGGGATGTAAATATGGGTTATAATTTTGTTTTATGATTTGAAGGACATAAAGATATACTTTTTTATTTATTTTACAGAATTGTATATGATACTAGCTAATACCCGGCGTGCGCTGCTAAGCCTAAATAAATGAAAATGAATGTGCTTTTATGTTTAGTTGAATATGTAAAAGGAAAAATTTATATCATAATTATTTTTGATACCCCGTGCTGTTTACCAGGCGTTGTCCGGGAATCTACTCATCCCGATCTTCTTGGCATAAATGAGCTGAAAGACAAAAATTAATGTAGGGCTTACTTCATATAATTAGTTAAGTAAAACGAAAAATAATTATAAATGTATATCGTAATTATTTTAAGATTCCCCGTGCTGATTACTCGGTGTTGCCCGGGAATCTACTTATCCTCGATCTTCTTGGCATAAATTAGCTAAAAGTCAAAATTCGTTATTGTGAGTTATCCGTAAAAGAATACCCGCTATGTGCTGCTATGCTTGCACAGGAATCTACATACTTGCCTCGATCTTCTTGGCATCTATGAAAGACAAAAATGGTTATTGGGAGTTATCCGTAAGAGATAAACATATGCTGTCGCGGACTTTTTTGAAGAGCTTTTTGAGATATTAAATTCTGTGTACATTAATGTTGTGTATTTGTTACGTTTTAGGCAGCGTAAGCCATTTAAGCATCAAAAAAGGGACTTTTATAACTTTTTTCACTAAAAAGCGTGCTTTTTAAGGGTGTAGGAGTTGAGTATCACAACTCTCTTATAGTCTATGTTCATCCCGGGAATCTCCTGAACAGTTTGCAGAAAACCCCATCAAAATCGGATCAACGGTATGGCCGCGCATAAAATAGGACAAACAAACAAACAAACGAACATTTATTTTATATATGATATTATAGCAATCTGATCTTCATGTATAATAAATAATAGTTTTAAAAAACTAAAAGAATACGCTTTATTAGAAAACTAAAAAATAAAAAATAATTTTAATTTCCAATACGCTTGGGATAAAATAAAGTGGTCAACAAAAAAATCATCTCCAACACATATAGAATAAAATTAGAGTTATCAACAAAAATAAAATAATGTTACCATCAAAAGCGTGGGGTGCTCTATATCAATTAATATATTTGATAATAAACAGATATTGGTAAAAGTAAGCTCTCTAAAAAGAAAATGTAAAAATCATAAAAATCACCCCACGCTTTTGATGGTAAAATTATTTTCTTTTTGTTGATAACTCTAATTTTATTCTATATGTGTTGGAGATGATTTTTTGTTGACCACTTTATTTTATCCCAAACGTATTGGAAATTAAAATTATTTTTCATTTTTTAGTTTTCTAATAAAGCGTGTTCTTTTAGTTTTTTAAAACTATTATTTATTTTTAATATTTTACAGAATAAGATAAAAATGTAAATATATTTAAATTCGATACTATTGTAGTATGAGCTAAAAGTAATACTCTTCTATAAAAGAAACCCTCCCAGCCGGATTTGAACCAGCGACGTATGGATTACTGAATTTATATACCACTAAGAGTTCACTTCTCTACCAACTGAGCTCTTACAACGATTGACTAAAAACTCAACAACATGTTATATTATAAAGTCCATTATTACGTCACATGGCATTTTTCTTAATTTATATGGGTAAAATCTCTTTAAATATAAGGTTAAATCTGATTGGTGATAAAAGAAAGATATGTGTTTTTAATTCCAATCACAATTTAGTTTACTTTCATTCATGAGAGTATAATAAATAATAGTTTTAAAAAACTAAAAGAACACGCTTTATTAGAAAACTAAAAAATGAAAATATAATTTTGATACAACGTTGTATTCGAATACGCTTCTGAGGGAAGCCGAGGCTAGAATCGGCTGTAATGCTTACTGCTGATGAATATATACTACATTAACTTTTAATATAGAAGAATAAAAGAAATGTAAGAATATTTACAATTTAACACTTGTTTTTATGGTGTGAGGAGTAGCGAAGGGTGGGCAAGGAAACGAGCTAATCACGTAACTACTCATCTTCTCATATTCTTGCCAAGAATAGCAACCAATTCAATCAGCCATGGCTCATGAGAATTATCGTGTCGTAGATTATTTTGAATTTGAATGTACTTTACGAAACAATCCAGACTGTATATGTTTTAAAAAAGAAGAACGTATTTTTTCTAACTAACTCACTGGCACTTTCGAACCCGTAGGTTCATGGCCGCGCGGACATAAGCTCTCCATATATCCCTATCCTGAGCCAATGTTTTCCAATCATGCCCTGTATAATCTACTTCCCTCAAATCATAGTTAATGTTATTCTCCCACCTCATTATTGGTCTACCAACTGGGCGTTTTCCCTCTGGATTTCCTACAAGAAGCTTCCATGCACGTCTTTCATTCCTATTCGTGCCACATGTCCTGCCCATCGCAGTTTCTGGTAATAGAACAATAATAAATTTAATTCACAAATAACTGTTCTACACAGAATTGACATCTGATTCAGCAAGTTCTCGTGTTAGGGTGCAGTTCGGTTGCAGAATAATGCTTATAGAATGTTTTTTCGTATTCTTCCCTATAAGTCTTAGACCCAAAGGCCTGTTACGATCTCACGGATGAATTTTGTATCCAGCGCTTTCTTGGACGGCCCAGACAACAAAGTGTGGCTTTGGAACTCTAACAGAACTAATTTGTCGCAAATGATTCATCCAGTTGTTCTGGTATCCATATATATATGGCATGATAAGAAAAATAAATGCCTGGACGGGATTCGAACCCGGATCTCTGAGTCTGTACCTCAGCGTGATATCCATTACACTACCAGGCGAATCCAATTCAAACACTAATTTTTCTTATATATGTATTATACTCTCCATTATTACTAGATGTCGCGAGAACACTGTCTTCACTGCCATCTAGTAGCTGACTATACAAGTAAGTAAATTAAAGAGAATATTTATTTTACTTTATAGCAGTGACGCTTTATCGATGTTATAATTAAATCTTTAACATTGAGCAATGCAAGCTTAATATGGTATGATAAGAAAAATAAAATATATATATATATATATATATATATATATATATATATATATACAGGCATAACAAAGTTTCAGTTAAAGAGAGAGGGAAAACGAAACACATAAATTTAAGAGCCAGTTTCAAAACATAAAATAAATTCTGGCACATAAAAAAAATATTTTAAAAATAATGGAAGGGGAAATAAAATGAACAATACAATATGAAATAGATTAATTCCAGACTGACTGGAGTAATTAAAGACATTAGGAAATAATATAAAACAAAACAAATTTACGAAGAAGTTTCAAAATATAAAAACCAACTTTGACACGTAAAGAATTAATGCAAAGGAGAATGATGTATACGAAACATTATATAATAGATTAATACCAAACTGAAGAAATGAATTAAATACATTAGGTAACACTGCGATGGGTAGGACAAATGGCACTAATGGGGAATGAAAGAGGGCATCGAGGCTTCCTGTATGAAAACCAGAGAGAAAATACCCAGTTAGTAGACCACGAATAAGGTGGGGGAATAACATTAACCATGATTTGAGGGAAGTAGATTATGCAGGGCCTGATTGGAAAATTTAGTTCAGGGTATAGGAATGTGGAGAGGTTATGTCCGCATGGCCATGAACATACGGGATAGATAGTGCCAGTGAGTTAGTTAGTTAATAATGTAAAACGAAGCAAATTTTGAAAAAAAATTCAAAATATAATACTCGCTCAAACACACACAAAGAATTAATACAATGGAGAATGATCGCATCTAGGGAATTAAGTTGTACATTACTAGTCGAGGGCGTGTTTGAGTCCAAGCTTTAGCGAGAGCTAGCAAATAAGTTTCTTAATTGCGTATATAATTTTATTCATCATTATGTTTAATTTTTAAATGTCGTGTAAATTTATATATTTGTTTGAAGTTCAATTGTTTGGTAGCAAGGGAATGTTGATAAATCAACTGAAATTGTTTATTGTTGTCTGAATTAGTGGCAGACAGCGCCGTAGGCGAGTGGTTAAGGCAAGATGCCTTGGCGCAGAGCTATAGGACCTGCACTGGTTCGATTCTCCATGGGGGAAGAAATTTTTCTCATGTTCCTATAACATGTACGTAATTATTTTAATATTGATAAAGGTTCCGGTTGTTCTAGAGTTATCTATAAAAGTTTTATCTTAAGGGGGGTAGAATTTAAGTTGGAATATATCTAGTTTGGCAATTAATCAATAATTGCAATTTTTAGGCTGTACTGTAGGGAAGGTAACAGTAAAATGTTCCCCAGTATGGGACCGGTGCTCACCCAGCATCGTGAGGCATTTGGGTAGCTATAATAAAGTAACGACTCCAGGTAGAGAATACCAGCTATAACGGCTAGGGGACTGACCACATGTCACCCCTACACTGGGTAGATGATCGTCTACCTCTGTGATTAACACGTGTGGTTGGTCAGCCAAGGGCCTTCTAGGCCTGTCGCGCTTGGATTTTATTTTAAATAACAGTTTCAGACTGCATATTAATTATACATATGATTGTGATGTAGAGGACGCGGCGAATGCTGTGGTTCATTTTCTATTACTAGCAAAGTCGAAAAATATATATGGAAAAGTATACAGAATATTTTTTTATTGTATTGTAAGCCCATGTTTTCCCTTTACAGAGATTTAGGCGCTCTCCCCCTACAGGGAAGAATTTTAACCATATTAATTTAGTTACAGTTGTTTTCGTATAGATGTCATATTGAGTGGTCCGTGGTCAGCGTTCCGCCTCATACTGACATCTAGGAAACCGAGGTAGTACTAGGACGGGAAAATTCGGTAAATTTTGCTTAGAGACCTTTTCATTCAGGCTTAAGAATTTTTTACGAGCCTGAAAATCTTCAGACTCGGGACTCACGGCTTAAAGTCCCTCCCGGAGGACTTCCTCCTTGGATTTTTCCGTCCTAAAAATCCATCAACCCCGGCCGGGTTTGAACCCGCGACCCTCGGGACCAGAGGCAAGGAGCATAACCACTAGTCCACCGCGGCCGAATATTTAAGGACTGAAATAAATTAGAAAACGCTTTTACATTACTAATTAAGTCAATTGCTTTTCTTCCTTAGGGAAGTAAGTTGAGCAATTATATGCCGTTGTGTTCCAGTGCCTCTCTGGTAAATTCAACTTACTTCCCTAAAATCAGAATGATAATAATTAGACCATTATTAGTATAGGAATGAACAAATAAAATTATATATAATAGATTATTACCAAACTGAAGAAAGTAATTAAATGCAATATGCAAGATAACAAGTTTTAATTATATTTTTGATTCAAATGAAATTAATTTTGACCTATATTAGAATCTGATCCGTTGGAGTATTCTTCAATATAGAATAAGGATAGAGATAGAGAAAGGGGAAGAGCCTAACAAAGTAATTTGTGGATATAATGAAATGCTGTCAGTTGGACTAACGTTGGCTGTATAGGATTGACATTGGGACGCGACGGCGAAGTGCTGCCAAAGTTATAATGAACTCAATGACGACGGTATTATTGCAGAATCGCGGCGCAGCGGTGGTAACGATATTCAATAAAGACCAATCAATGCAGGAATATAATCAGGTTTACTTCCTCTCGTAAATGAAAACTGGCACGAGATCCTCTAAGGGAAAGTGGTATTAAAATCCCACGAATGCAAAATTCATTTAAAACTTATTCTCATTATTAAAACTGTATTTCATATTTAATAATAAAAAAGTAATCTGGTTTTGTAATAAATAAAAATGTCAGAGAGAAGGGAAATAAAACGAGGCAGGGGACAGAGAAGTAGGTGAGAGATGTGCTTTGCTATTCCCAATTAAAGGCCAGCTGTCAAAACGTGATGTGATTGTTTTCCAACAAAGCGACAGCCTAACCTCACTTCTCAGTTTGCTGATTTTTTATAACTGCCTCTCTCCCGTATTCCATCATTGTATGCCTTCATCGGTATCTCATATTCCCTAAGAATATCGTAATGAGTTTTTTCGTAATTTTCATTATAATCAACACTTTTAAAATTCATATTAAAACACCGTTGGGTTATGTAATAAGACGTTAAATATAAAATTGGTACCTGGTAAGTCAGTCGTCCTCAACTAAATTATTAAATAGTTCTAATATGGAGGCCTTTCAAAAAACACTGTTTCATCTTCTGCATTTTAACTGGTACCAATTTTATATTTAACATTTTATTATAATTAAAATATTGTAGTCTTTATACTTAATTGTCCCGCGCTGTAGCCGAGTAGTTAAGGCAAGATGCCTTGGCGCAGAGCTATGGGACTTGCACTGCTTCGAGTCCCCATGGGGGAAGAAATTTTCTCATGGAATTTCGGCCAGTATGGGACCGGAGCCATCCAGCATCATGAGGCATTTGGGTAGCTACAATAGGTAGCAACTCCAGGTTAAGAATACCAGCTATAACGGCTGGGGGACCCGACATACTGACCACATGTCACCCTACACAGGCTAGATGATCCTCTACCTCTGTAATTAACACATGTGGATGTTAGGCCTTCTAGGCCTGCTGCGCTTGGAGTTTTTTATATTTAATTAGATTGTTGTTTCTTATTAACAGTTCTTAGTCCTCAAGTGGAATAACTAACTAACTCACTGACTCTATGGAACCCGTAAGTTCATGACTATAAATCAAGTTTGTAATGTCAAAAGTAACTTAAATAATTTTTTGTGTTGCCTTCATATAAATGGATATTTTTAAAGCTAAATACAGGTTTTAACACTATGTAGTATTTAACAGGGTTTACTAAAAACCCACCTACCTAAAAAAAAACCCGAGTGGTTTTTTTTAAGAAAGCCCATTTAAAAAACCCACCCAACTACCCAAAAAAAAAAAACCTCACTTCTGAACTTAATTGATTTTTAAAACTGTTTGTAAAAAATAATTATTAGTGAAGATACTAAAAAGATAAATAAATAGTCCAACCAAATAATAAATATAAATTATTATTTCAACCAGTATATTTAATTCACAATATACAACTGTTATTAAAAGTTGTAACAAATACTTAAATTTCTAAAACAGAATCACATTCTTCAACATCATATTCTTTTAATCCGTCCTTATTAATGAGATATCTGTGCACTTTTACTAATTTTTTAACTTTTTCACAACCCAGCCTATTACGCATTTTCGATAATATTAATCCAAAGCTTGAAAACACTCGTTCTATTGATGCTGAATGAGCTTGACAACTAGCCATTCCATTCAAAAAGTTACAGAAAGCTTTAATGTACTCATTTGTAGAACGTTTCTTTAAAATAATCCACCACTGGGCAGAACTAAAGCTCTTTATTATATGATCCGCAAACATTGATGGTGGATATATTTGTTTATCTTTAATTTTAAAGGCTAAAAGTGGTACAAGCCATTCAGGGTGTTTGCTTGTCAACTAAGACTCAGCCTGATTTTCTTGATCAGAAAATAAGCGTTTTCCTACATATTTAGAATTCATCATATTTGCATGAAAGTGTATTGCCAAAACAGCTTCACCCATCCTACGTTGAATCCTGCCTTTGTGCGTTTGAAGATCAGTAAATTCTATTAAGTCTATCCAAAGTTCCACAGAATCAGATATATTAGTTTTTTCAGCTTACATACGATAAAATATTTTTCCAATAAATATCAGCTGTTTCTGCATTTGTAAATAGGCACATTTTCCAAAATTCGGGTAATATTTTCTGGAATTTCAGAATGTTTCTCTTGATGTATTTCTACATATTTAGGATAATTTTTAACCAACGTGTTTAAATAGTCAAGTTGAGAATTCCAGCATGTAGCATTTGTGATCTGTGGCATTAAACCCTCGTTTTAAAAATATACCGCGGTGACGAACATCTTACTGCCGTGACGTATGTTATAACCTCTGTGATAGTGAATATTGTGTTCGGTGCTCTTTCCTCTCCTTTCTACCCCTTCCCCTACTTCCTTTCCTTGACGTCGTCGGCGCGAGTTGCGATGCGGCGAGACCGATGTCTGCGACGAGAAGTGTTGTCTTATCAACTACAGAGCATCCGAATAGAAGGACAACTGAGTACAGTGACATCTAAAAATTTTCGGTCGTTTACGATGAACTACAACGAGCAAACTACAATGGTAGCGCTGTTCCGTAGTAACAGAATATGTAACTAAATAAAACAATTACAAGGCACACTGCGTGTTCACTCGGGATTATGGGAAATTAGCCATTTTGTAAATTGAAATTTTTAACTGCTATCCTTTGGTTCTATGTAGACGCTACTGTAAAAATTATATATTATCGAAAGTTAAAAATCATAACTTAGATTTTATTTTACTCTAATTTGTGAGTAAATTAAAACTTGTTTACGTTTTTAATGTGAATATATTTTCAAAGATAAACCTACTAGAAGTGATTTGTTAGGTTAGGAAGAGCGATGTTAGTGTACAGCCATTTATAATAAACATTTAAAAAATGTGAGTAACTTTATAATGGATTTCAGATGTATGACATGGCTAAGGTTCTTTAATAAATATTGTATAAAATATGTATGTGAGAATAAGGGGGTAGGTCAATTGTACATGTTTAAAAGATCTCATAATGCAAGTTTTTAAATTTTAATAAACGGAAGTAAATTAACATGTTTTATTTATTTACATTCTTCCCTTCTGTTAAAATTAAAAAAAAAATATTTAAGTCTGAGAGGCTGGGTACAAATAATTCCATTTAAGATAAATTAAAATGTTATTTATTCCTATAAAAGTTCAATTCCATGATTATTCACCAGATGGCGTTGTATAATAATAATTCATGATTTTACCACCAGACGGTACTGAATTTCATATTAGTACCAGAAAAAATCGAAAAAATGTAGATGTCGTTAGTTGTTTTACACTAGCGCCTCTTGTGGCGTGTACGCGAAACTTGTCCACTTTTTTCTCTGGGTCCTCTGTGTTATCAACAGTCGTAAGTTAAGTTTCGTTCCTGGAAAGTCGCCGGGGATCTAAGGCAGATCCCTGGTCAAGGACTGTTCAACTTTGAGTTTTCAAGGAAGAAAGCTGTTAGAAGATAATTTCGTTGGAATGACTGAGGACTTGAAGTATTAGTGTATGTAAATTTTTGTTAAGTAATATCAACGACTGTTCATTATTATTTTCTTTTCTATTGTGTTTATATTAAATCATTTAATCGCGTCAGGTAATTATATTCTTTTTTTTTACAATATTAATTATATAAATTTTAGTTAAATCTTCCATGTCTTTTTTGTTATAACTTTCTTAGCTGTGTTAACGAATACTTGAACCTGAGATTTTCGTCCTATAAAACATTTCCCATTCCTCTCATGATCAGAGTAAATTATGTCAAAAAAGTTAAAGAGATTAGTAATAGCTTGAAGTATTTATGTTGAGGAATACACAAGTGGTTACTTTCCAGAAAGGTTAATCTTGTCTGTATTTTGGGCCCGGCTACAGACTCTACTTAAAAGCTTGTGTGTTACAAGCCAGATTGGAATTTAAAGATAGGTTTCGTAATAGAGAGATAATAACAAGAGGTTTTGAAATTGACACTAGCATAATGGTCCACGGGTACCATAAATGGTAGCAGACCATGCACAAAATCGGTACAAAAAAAGTTTTTTTTTGGGTTTGTTAAAAACCCAAAATAACCCATATGGGCTGGGTTTTAAAAAAAGCGGGTTATTTTAAACCCTGGTTAAAACACATATGTAAGTGTTATTGTTAGGTAATTATAATAAGAAATATATGTTTTTCTGATTTTAAGTTACATTTTACTGTCTTCATAACCAACTCCCTCATTAAAAGGCTATATTAATATTTTCATTTTTTCTTCATCTCTATCTAATTTGACCATTTAGCTTAATTGGCATTTCAGATAACTTGTTAATAGCCACTTGCATTCAATGAAAAAAGTCTATTTAAAAACAGTGTGGAAGTTTCCTGGTAATTTAATAACAAGCACGCGGTTTCTAATGGCAAAATAAAAAATATATCAATTAACTTGAACTGTTACTGTAAAATTACACTTCTTAATTGAATGAGTTTTGACCTAACGGGTCGTTATCTGTGAAAGATGATTTTAAACTGTGCAGCTAATGACTGATTGGTTAACTTAACGACTGATTATCGCAATACCTGATTAGTGAGCTGAATAAATAAATGTCAGTTTGATCAAATGATTGCAAAGCGCGATTTGCTGAATGGCTCTTAAGTAATTACTACACAAAAAGCCTGATCGATTGTAATCATTACGTTTACATGATCGATTTGATGTTTTGATGGATGCGATATATTTCACAGGTGCAAACGTATATTGTTACTGATTTCTTAACACAAATATATAAGGAGTATTACCTATTCGACCCTTTTGTGATACGTGGGACGTTCAAGAAACAATGCATATAATTTTAGTTCTCTACTGCCTTTAGGTGGAAATGAACGAGACTTTACAGAACGTATCCTTCCATTATAGCGTCACGAAGTTTCATCTGCTATAAGCCACATGTCATGTAACATTACACAATATAGCACATAGCTAAAACTAAATTATCAGGGGCAAATGGACTACGTCTTGGAATCCGGGACCCACACTCAGTGGACCGACGATCTGCTCACCACCTGCTCACGCGGGTCCCAGAGCAGTTCACCTTTGACTTTGACTTTTGTTTTCCAACATATGGTTGTGATAATGTACTTTAGTTTTAAAATTACGGTTGCTCGTGAAACGTGTACAAAGCAATTTATTTCTGCGGAGAAGGAGATCATTTCAGACATTCACAGATGCTTACAAAATGTCTATGGATACCTTGCTCATTCTGACTTTAATTTGTTTGGGTCCCTGAAAGATCCTATCCGAGAGAAGCGCCATGACAACGACCCCATAGGATATGTCAGGATGTGGCTGAGAGCGAGACCAGCTGAATTGTACCGAACTGACATACACGCTCTGACATCTAGGTGATGTAAGGGCACAGATTTAAATGTAGACAACCACTTCTCTAGCAAATAGAAGAACACAGGAACAATTGGATAGAACATCTACAAAGAATGACAGAGGATAGGATACCAAAGATGACATCCTGGAGGACGAAGATCGGTAGGAAGACCAAGAAAACGCTGGGCTGAACAGATGTGAGATCGGAACAGGCAAAGACCTAATCCGTGAAGAATGATGATGATGACTATGTGGAACAATGGTATATTTAACCGATTAATTAATTGGGGAATAATATAGTATATTTGGAGTCGTAAAAAATAAACCTTCAGTAAAAACACAATTATTTGCATTACTAATTCAACGACATATTATGAGAAGTTGAATTAAATTCACACTCTGAACAATTACAGATTGTTGTGATTGGATGTATCATGGCATTATATAATTTTGCTTCATCCTAATACTTCTTAAAAATGTATTTCTAAATATTTTAGTCAGTTGCTAGCATTGTACACATCTAATAGATACCTCATTACTAAAATTATAATATAAAATTATAAAATCATGTATCTTGAAGGTCAGTATCTTCAACTTCTTAGACTATTAAAAAACTGTAGGCCTTTCGGGACTAGTTCCATCATCAGCAGTAAGAAGCAGGTCTATTACCACTGGCCCTCGATGAAGTATTTCACAGAGGGTCAATGCCAATTCAATGACTTCTCAAATCGGAGCCTATACTCATTATAGTTACACTGATGCTCGGTGGGCAGCGGTTCCACACTGACCGAAATTCCACAAGAAATTTCTTCCCACATGGGATCTCGACCCAGCGCATGCCCATTTACTCTGCAACAAGGTATGATGCCTCAGACCACTCGGCTACGGGGCAGGACTTTTTTTAGATATATAACCTCGCGCCTCTAATGGATGATCTCTGAGACTTTTTTTAATTTTCAATACTTCTAAAATTAATTGTGAATCTCCGTTGAGATTGTGTAATCTTCTTTTTTCTCTTTCTGCCAAAAACACAAGTTTGAACTACAATTGGAACTGATCTGTCCGACCACGACAAGATCGGACTAAGTCACTGTTTCCTGCAGGGTGATAATTTAATATTTTTTTGGTAAACGATGATCTGGAATCCTAAAAAGTGCTGTCTCCATTTATGTTAATGGAGCTGGACTTTCGCAGTCATTTCTTCAACACCCCATTGAGTTCTAATATAATCACTCTTCGTTTGTTCGCTCAAGTTAACACCTGTTATTGACCTAGAAAACACATTTGCGATGTGTTGATTCCCTTTATATCAGTTTGCCACAGTGCCCAACATTCACTATCATATAAAAGAAAAATTTGGTATATTATATTATATTATTAAACCAGAGATGAATATCTTTTCTGATTGATTTTCCAAAACTTCTTCTCAAAACCCCATTTAAGCAATTGTATTTTAACAAATAAATAAATAAATTATATATATATATATATATGTTATAATTAAATCTTTAACATTGATCAATGCAAGCTTAATATGGTATGATAAGAAAAATAAATGCCTGGACGGGATTCGAACCCGGATCTCTGAGTCTGTACCTCAGCGTGATATCCATTACACTACCAGGCGAATCCAATTCAAACACTTATTTTTCTTATATATGTATTATACTCTCCATTATTACTAGATGTCGCGAGAACACTGTCTTCACTGCCATCTAGTAGCTGACTATATCAAGTAAGCGAATTAAAGAGAATATTTATTTTACTTTATAGCAGTGACGCTTTAAAATAAATATTCTCTTTAATTTGCTTACTTGATATAGTCAGCTACTAGATGGCAGTGAAGACAGTGTTCTCGCGACATCTAGTAATAATGGAGAGTATAATACATATATAAGAAAAATAAGTGTTTGAATTGGATTCGCCTGGTAGTGTAATGGATATCACGCTGAGGTACAGACTCAGAGATCCGGGTTCGAATCCCGTCCAGGCATTTATTTTTCTTATCATACCATATATATATATATATATATGTGTGTGTGTGTGTGTGTGTGTGTGTGTGTCGTCTTGGTTATCATATAATGGCATGTGACTTCCTAAATATATATAACATCTGTCACTTATTCTATTATTTTATTTTCAACCAAAATTTTTACATATCCATTTGCTGCAAACATAACTTGATCATCTGCGAATAAAATTGTATTTAGTCTTGTGTTGTGAAAATATTAAAATAAGTACCTGATATATCAGTCGTCCTCAAATTAAAATTAATTCTGTTTAAAAACATCTTAATTACCAGATGAAGTTTTTTAAATACAAATTAATTTTAATCTGAGGACGACTGGTATAGCAGGTACTAATTTTAACATTTTAACATCAATACTAATAAAATTCATATTAAATTCCGTTAAGGTGAATAGTGATAAGATCAAAATTAAATATACCTGTTGGCTGGTGCCGTCGTCCTCAACTTTGTTAAAATGATGTATTCATCCATCCATAGTAATTCTGCCCGAGGGCAGATCTTTCACTGCAATCATAGCATTTTCATGCTATGTTTTGCAGCTTTACTAGGGTATTTTAGGTGTGGTAGCTTCCCGTTGCTTTCCACACCGGTGAAGAATGGTGATGATAATGATAAGGATGATAGCCGGTTGATTTTTGGGGACCGTTAGGCCCTAAGCTTCCTGCCATTTGTCTTACAGGTGAGGGAAAACCCAGTAAAAAATCTCACCTAAGGGTCTGTCCTGACCGGGAATCGAACCCGGGCCCGCTGCGTGACAAGGCAGCACGCTACCTCGAGACCACAGCGGTGGACAAAATGATGTATGTAAAATATTATTAACTGGAGGCATATTAACCCATATCAGCAAAAAATCAGCACATTTAACAGCTTAATTAGCAGAATGTTAAAGTTGGCAAAAAGTAATGGTTTCAATAAACAAATCATAGTAAATCTGGTGAGGAGACAAAAAAGAAAAAATGGCATACATAACATAACTAAACTCGAGGTAGCGTGCTGCCTTGTCACGCAGCGGGCCGCGGTTCGATCCCCGCTCGGTACAAGTTTCCTGTGTCAGGTTTTTTCGGGGTTTTTCCTCACCTATAAGACAAATGTCAGGATACTTTAAGGCCCAAACGGTCCCCGAGCATCATCTGACCATCATTATCATCAGTATACTCACCTCATTAGATTAAGTTTAGGTTTAAGGCCTCTTCTGACGCATGATTACCCATCGTCATCACACCTCATATCATTGGGGCAGCGTAACCCCGCCTTCCTGGCTCCCCAACCTCAGAAGTGGGTTACAATACGCCAATGCGAGGAGAGAATACCTGAAATGTCGAATGACAAACAGGTGGCATTGAACAAAAATAAAGAAAAAACATAACTAAACTTGAAAGAGAATCCGTAAACAATAAAACATGGGTAACAAATATACACAGGCAATGAAACCACGAAATTGGCTAGGACTTTGAAAAAAAAACATAAACATAAATATAACTTATAAAACCAATTACAAATTAAACAACATAATACGTAATGGCATAGAAGAGCATAAATTCAATAGTAAGAGAGTTTACAAACTAACATGTAATGATTGCAATAAGTTTTATATAGGCAGGACAAATATAAACTTCAACATAAGGTATCAGCTACACGTCAGAGATTTTATGTACATGGGTGGCAAATCAAGCTATGCTAAACACATAATTAACACTAGTAACCGCATGCACACAACTGAACACACTCTATTGATAGTTCACTAAAATTAATCTACTGGAAGACCTTGAAATCTTGAAACAACTCGACGACAACTTGCTACTAAATGAGAACACATCCCAAACATACAATCCCTTATATGAGATGCTTAAAAACCAGTCAGTTCCTGCTGGAGACCTGCAACGTGTACAACGTTTCAACTACTAGTAGCGCATACTCATCCTGCTGATGATGGAAGTTAACTTCCGAAAGATCTCCAGTTAATAATATTTTACATTCATCATTTGAACAAAGTTGAAGATGGCGGCACGTGCCAACAGGTACATTTTAATTTTTAGCTTATATTTTAACATCCCTAGTAAAGCTGCAAGCATAGCATGAAAATGCTATGATTGCAGTGAAGGACCTCCCTTCGGACAGAATTACTATGGATGGATATTTTAACATGTTTGAATGTACCATGAGTACATTAGGCTGTGTTTGGGCTGAATTGCACTTTTACTTACGCTTGATTTTTCAGTTTATTGTTGTAAACTATAGCTCTTTTTCTGTATTTACAAACACTATTTTATATTTTAAAGTTTTTCAAACAATTTTTATAACATTATTAGACCATTTTCAAGTACTTATTGTTGTAAACTATAGCTCTTTTTCTGTATTTACTAACATTTTTTTTTATTTTAAACTTATTCAAACAATTTTATAACATTATTAGACAATTTTCAAGTATTATTTAATTACGCAAATCACAACATTATGACACTGTTAGACAATAGTGTGATGCTAACTGCTATCTTCTTCTCAGAGTGTATTACGTAGTCTATGATTTTTCTATCGCTGTTTTGGTTTATCGCTGGTTGAATCGGCGTTAGGGAATGATAAGTAAGTGTACATCCATTTTTAATAGGCCTAAACGTTTGGTAATTTTAATATTATTAATATATTTTTAAACATAGATTTGGAGATTTATTACAACGATTAGTCATTTAAATTTCATAGCGACATGAACTTTAGTACGATATCGATAGTAATCGAGGATGATATGTGGTACGATGGTGAGATATCGCTGACTGTATAAACTCTGGCGCTTGCGCACTGTTGTTCTATAAGACTATGAAAATATTTCACTTAAGTTTAAGTGCAGTTTTCCCGTGTTTGGTAGTTTTCCCGTTTGTTATTTCTTTGTAACGTATGAGCAGGGCATTTTTGGAGAATGAACAGGGACTGTTAGTCGGGTTTAGGGTTTTAATTAGGTCCGAGGATATGGGTTCATGGACAATTGTGCTCCGGACTAGTTGGGTTCAGGTTTCGGTAGAACAATGGACTTAACTCTCGGGAATCCGTGAGAAAGGATGTTCACTTGGGGAAAAACAGTAGGCCCAGTGAGCTGTCTTGTAATTGATCGATGCACTTTTATTGTCACTTGTTGTTTACATTTGTCGTATTAGACGACGATTTGACGCGAAGGCTGTTGGTGGGTCAGAACTAATAATGGTTATAACACTCAACCAAGCGATGTAACTTATATAAAGCGATGTAACTTATATAAAGCGATGTAACTTATATAAAGCGATGTAACTCATATAAAGCGATGTAACTTATATAAAGCGATGTAATTTATATAAAGCGATGTAATTTATATAAAGCACTGAAACTTATACAAAAGCGATGTAACTCATATAAAGCGATGTAACTTAGCCTATGTAAAGCTATGTGCCGTCTCTACCGGCACATTTGCCAGTCGCAACTCTGCTCGCAACCGACTACTGGCTGCCTACTCCACGCTACTGAACTACCTAACTCATTGTCCACTAACAGAACTACCGAACTGACACTAATTTTCGTTAAATAAAAATATTTATTATTTCTGAGTGGGCCGGTATATGTCCCTTCCACCAAAAGTCTTAGCGTCTCACAAACAGTTTATATATTAGACTAATTTTGATTGGTAAATTGTATCTTAAGGGCGTTATCGTGGGTGTTAAACTTAGAAGTTTGTGGCCTCGTCCCCCCCTTTAAATTAGTTGCCTCAAAATATAAAATTTTCAGGGTTGACCAAATGGAGTTTTCTTTAAGGGCGCGGCTATCGACTGTCGGCATCTACCTTACGCCGCAAAGAAGTCACCCGCTGTTAGCGACATGTACTAGTTAAAATTTGTTTGGGGATAACTCTTTCCACAAGTTACCTAGGGAAATCCAATTGCTTGTTTGTGACTTCCCAGCCTTTTGTAAGAAGTTTTTGGGCTTAACATTGTTATAGCAATATGATAATAGTGCAGTCTTGTAAATCCTCTTAACCAAGGAAACTGCAGACTTTTTCCTCATTGTATAAGGGCTTACGGATCCATTGTATGATGTTTACTAATTTCGTTCGCTACAATAGCAAGGGTCCAGGTCTATGACTGGAGCTAATTGCTTGGTACTACTGTTTTATTTATTGCTTATTAAATTATTTTGTGGTAGGTTATATCATTTTAATTTTGTTACTATTGAATTCCTATTTTAATTACAATTCATTTGAATATAAATATGCCCTACTTCTGATAATAATTACGGGTTCATAAATTATTCACCCTTGATGAAAGTACTTATTTTTCTGAAATAAGAGGCTGAGCAAATGACTTGTCACAAGAACAGTCTGTGGGTTCTCCGATACGAAGATTATTATATCAAGATATGCGAATAACTTATCGATGTGTTATTTTAAACCTGTTTAGAAAAGAGTGCAGAAACTTAAAACCAAGTGAAATGCGATAGTATTAAGAAGACAGTAATTGGTGTAATGCAGAAACCATGCATATTACTGTTTGTTATAAAAATGGATATAATTAAATAGGCACATGATTATCTGCAGTCTTGTTGCTAATGAGATTTGAATCGATTTACAAGGAGAATTTTTATCGTGTATAATTGCGAAACTAATTTAATTAATAGAGCTAATTATTTATTTACACACCTAATTTAAGCCGTACTGATTGGCCATCTAATCAGCGCACTAATTAAATGATTGTTCATTAATTCATGGCACTTAATTTTTATGTGATCCCTTATGGACATGCTGCGGTTTAGGATTTCAATTATAGATTACATCCCAAAAGTAATATTTCGTTAGTTACATTTTACGTATAAAAATTGAGATTCTTAAAATATGTCATTAACCTTTAAAATTAAGTTAGGCACTAAATAATATGTTTTGTATATGATTGCTTCAAGTAATCAGTTCATTAAATTATTTTACTGATATTTTTAATTACATGTTTTTTTAATGTAATCCATTTCACTTTTATATAATTTAATATATGAAAATTAATGCTTGTTTCTTTATTCGTACTTGATGCGCGGCAATGCCGTTGATCGGATTGTGATGGGGCTGTTGCAAAATGTTTATGAGATTCCCGGGATGAACTTAGGCTATAAGAGAGTTGCGATACTCAACTCCTACACCCTTAAAAATCGCCCTTTGCAATAGAAAACGTGAAAAAAGTAGCTCTTTGGACGCTTAAATGGCTTACGATGCCTAAACCATAACAAATACACAAAATTAATGTACACAGAATTGAATATCTCAAAAAGCTCTACAAAAAAGTTCGTGACAGCACATGTTTATCTCTTACGGATAACTCACAATAACCATTATTGTCTTTCATTATGCCAAGAAAATCGAAACAAGTACGTAGATTCCTGTGCAAGCATACCAGCACATGGCGGGTATTCTTTTACGGATAACTCACAATAACGAATTTTGTCTTTTAGCTCATTTATACCAAGAAGATCGAGGTACCTAGATTCCCGGGCAACACCGGGTAATTAACACGGGGAATCTTAAAATAATTACGATATACATTTATAATTATTTTTCATTTCACTTATTCAACTAATCATAAGCACATTAATTTTTGTCTTTCGTCTCATTTATGCCAAGAAGATCGAGATGAGTAGATTCCTTGACAATGCCGGGTAAACAGCACGGGGCATATAAAAGTAATTACGATATAAATGTTTCTGTCACTTATTTAACTAAACATAAAACACATTAATTTTCGTATTTCAGCTCATTTACGAGTATGTCAATAAGATCGGGATAAGCAGATTCCCGGGCAACGCCGGGTAATCAGCACGGGTATCTAAAAAATATCGATTTATAATTGTTTTTTCCTCTTACTTATTCAACTAAACATAACAGCTCATTAATTTTCATTTATTTAGTCGTAGCAGCGCACGCTGGGTATTAGCTAGTATATATCATCATCATCATCATCATGCATTCATGGATTAGGTCTGTTGACCCGTTCCGACTTCAGCCCATCTCTTTCTAGGTCTGCCCACATCTCGGGTGCCTTTAGGTTTGTATTTTGTTATATTTTTTCTTGCTATGTCGTCATAAGGTTTATCAATCCGGCTTTTCTTCTGCTGAAGTTTATAAGTTATTTTTTACTAGTAGAGGTTACCAGCCTCTAGCCAAACTCTTCTTCCTGGAGGACAGGGAACTGCAATTTCGGAGTGTTCGTCTCCTAGAGAAGTTGCCTTCACTACGGCTTTGGGGACTTCTCTTCTCACCACGTAACCCTGTGGACGGGGCCCTACCCAGGTACTACCCACTGGGCGAGTGGGACCTGGAGCTTACAAAAGGGCAGGGGCGCCTACTCACTGGAGTGGACTACCTCTTTCAAGGGTTCCACTCTGTTACCCTATAGCTAGTATATATATATATATATATATATTCCACCGCTGTGGTGTCGAGGTAGCGTACTGCCTTGTCACGAAGCGGGCCCGTGTTCGATCCCCGGTCTGGACAGTTTTTCTGGGTGAGGTTTTTATCGGGGTTTTTCCTCGCCTGAAAGCAAATATCAGGAAAACGTTAGAGCCCAAACGGTCCCCGAAATCACATGGCCATCATGATCATCATCCTTATCATCATCATCATCATCATCATCATTCACCGGTGTGGAAAGCAACGGGAAACTACCACATCTACGATTTGCTACTAAAGCTGAAAAGCAATGAAAATGCTATGATTGCAGTGAAAGACCTGCACTCGGACAGAATTACTATGGATGAATATATATATATATATATATATATAAAGAAAATCGGTTGACAAACAGGGAAGAAAAGGTACTTAACTGTTTGGTATCGAAGATAGGGAAAAAAGTACTTGTTTCCAATTTTTTTTATTGATAGCACTAAATCTGGTCAATAGCTACTAAAAAGATCGGTTTAATTGACCATAATCATAATTGAATCATACATTTTTATACTTACAAAATATGTATATTTATGTTGGAGTGTAACTGATGATGGGGTTGACAATATTCTAAAATAGCACCCAACGTTGTGAGGCATTTAGGTAGCTACATTAGGTAGCGGCTCCAGGTTACGAAAGCCAGCTATAAGGACTGGTGTACCCGACATGCTGACCACATGCCACCCTCCAGTGGCAGGATGTGTCTACCTCTATGATTAACACATGTACATATATAATTTCCTTATGGTTTAAATGGGAGCTTTGGCGCTGGATTATAATGCCTTGCACTAAAAACTGCAGGCTTTTTTTTGGGCGTGCCCTTTGTACATCACATGCTTCTCTGGAATAAATTTAACTCTTGCACCATGGAGATTTTCTATAAACGTTGCCTTTCTGTTAAAAACAGCTGAACTAACTTTTCCCAATTTTTTTTACTGTTAACACCAAAGCTCGTCAATAGCTACTAAACAAGAAAAAGAAAATCGGTTGTCAAACAAAGGAGAAATTGGTACTTAACAGTTTTGTCTTTGCCTATTTAGATATAGATAATGCCATCAATATAACTATGTTCGCTCTGTGCATAATAAACATATCTAAGAAAATGCGGGTTACAACTAATTAATACTAATTAAAATCTTAGCTTACATTAAAACTTGTTTTTTATTCCCGAATTTAACTCATTTGTAAGCTACTAGTAATTTTAACAACAGAGACAAATTTTAAAAAAATGTTATTTTAATATTTTTACTAAACACCTTTTAATAAAATAATAACTTTTATAATTACATAATATAATGTATATAGCTAAAAGGAATGTATCAATTAGTTTTATCCTGAGGCCTGAAGGAAACAAAAAAGTAAAATTCAGGCAGCGGAAATGAGATTCCTGTGGGCTGTGAAAGGTTGTACAAGAGAAGAACATATTAGAAATGAAAATATTAGAGAGCAACAAAAAGTACAACCACTTCTTCAACAAATTGAAGAACACAGGAACAATTGGATAGAACATGTGCAAAGAATGACAGAGGATAGGATACCAAAGATGGCACTGATGAATAATCCTGGAGGATGAAGATCGATAGGAAGATCAAGAACGCTGGGCTGAACAGATGTGAAATCAGAATAGGCAAACACCTAATCCGTGAAGTTGACGATAATGATAATGATGAGTATTACCCTCCTATTATTTTTTTAAATATTAAAATAAGCACCTGATATACGCCGTAGCGTAGTGGTTAAGGTACTGCGCTACAAGCTGAAAGGTCGAGGGTTCGAGCTCCGTGCGGTCAGGATTTTTAAACTGACCCAAACCTCTGGTGGCACTATGGTCCTGGGGTTGACTCAGCCTCTAACGGAAATGAGTACCAGACTCTTGTTCTGGGGGTAAAGGCGGTCGTCACGCAGGGCTGACAACCCGGCTAACGTCAAGTGCCGATTGTCTAGAAAAGTGGGAACCTTAACCTCCTACTACCCCAAGGACCTCCTGAGGCCTGTCGTGGGATCACTTTACTTTACCTGATATATCATATTAGTTTATTTGTAATTTTATTATTGGAGTATTGGGCGCTAATGGGCTTAAAATATCAAATAACAAATAAAGGTATCACTATAATTTGTATCCTATTTTTTCATGGTAAATCGATTTCTTCTTTTTTTCTAAGGCCTGTTAATCTAGATTTTTTAACCACGATATAAAATTGTATGTAATATTTTTTATGCCCTTCGAATTTATTAATATTAAAATGGTTGTTCTCAACGTTTTGAAGTCCAGGTCCAACCTTGAATAACATGAAACTTCATTGGTCCAATCATGAATTATAATCGATTATATAATTTCCTTAAATACAGCTTGAATAAATCGCTGTATATAAGGAAAAGTTTTCTATGACAGGACAAAAAGAATGCTAAACTCATATTTTAAAAAATAGCCGTCACAAGAAAAACTGTGCTTTTTGGAAAAAATTCTGACTACATATCTAAATCAGTATGAAAACAAGCACTAGATTCAACAATCACGTTTATTGTGAACAAAACCTTTTTGACCAGTGTTATGTTAGAAGTGCTGTCTTAAAATATACGAATTTTGTTTTTATAGCAGCTTGTTAAATTATCAGAATTTTGTGTTGTAAATGTTAAACGATTTATGAACACGGTGTACGAGTAAGTTGTGTTTTAATTCACATTGCATGAGTCTGCTATTAAATAAAAGTTAGTACGTACGTGAGAAATCTCAGGGGACACAAACATAGCAGAACTGGCACAAACTCTAATGGCATAGCTTACTGTAGCATGGATTTGCGGAAAAAACAAGCTAATTGAAAGGCAAAGTGTTGGAAAAAGTAGCACATGATTAGAGTGGAGGTGTTGTGTTTTCCTGCAAGGTTAATGGTATTGGTGATTGGGTGATAATTCACTTGTCAGTTTGAAATCCTCTGGGAGAGCAAAGCACTGTCCACATGTTAGTGGCAATATCCAATTAACGGAGCGAAAACAAAAAACTATCGATTTTGACGATATGCTTGCCTATCAAATACACTGACTGGCAGAAATGGATATCAGCATTTTGCTAAGTATTATCTAAAGACAATATGCTTTAATGTAGAGCTGCAGAAGATAAAATAAATAAATATATTAATTTATGCCACGATTCTGCTACAAGAGTTGAAAATAAGTTATTACAGTATAGGACGAGTTGAGAAAAAGTTCGTAAAACACTTGCAATCCTTGCAACATATGTACATAATTATTTTATTTCCTATCGTATTGAATTCCATTATTACGAGTATTATTAAATAAATATTAACACATACGTATTAAAAATGATATAAAAAGTAAACCTAAAATATGTAGAGATGATCTACTCGTATATGGAGTACCGTACATGACTCATGGTATTGTCTTGTGATTTTAAGTGACAGCAATCATTTCAAAAGCACTTGGCTCTTTGGAGCTGAACTGAAACATATTTATTTAATAGTATATTACGATGTGAGGTTGGGAAGTGGTTTTTACAGAATCGAGGAAAAATGTTTAAAACCGAGCGATAGCGAGATTTTTAATTTCTGAGATTCTGTAATACACTTCACAAACGTGCGTTTTACATTATTTTTTGCTCGATGGTGTTTTCAAAATAATAGCAAAATAATATCTTTGTTGGAAATATTTGCTTTCATTTTAAACAATTGACTAACGTTAACAGTGTGGGTAATGTTTATTAGTTGAAACAACAGGAGGCCTTGAGAACAATCATGGCCGCAAGTACGTATTTATTGTTTTATATTGTCGCAAATAAATTTCAGTTAATTTAAAATCCAGTGATTTTTTTCGTATAATGTATATTAACACTACCTTTTGGATATTTTCTGTTTATACATTGTACGTAGGATACATAGAGGGCAGTGGTTTTACTTCCCACACTTGTGTGTAAATGTAATATTACAGTATAGTTATTTAGGTTGCCCCGAAATGTAGGAAGTTCAACTTCAATCATGGTCGCCATTGCTGGTAAGGCGACAAAACACACTATCGCGCAAAATAAATTCAATCTAAGAGCTGTACAGATAACAACTAAACAATCTCCGTACCTGAAAACTTTTATGTACAAATTCTCATGAAGATCTGTTGCGTGTTTGAAGAGTCAGATTTTTTTACACTGTGTTTTCCTTCTTGTTTTTACCTTTTCGTTTTACCTTTTTGTTATTCTCACATATAAACACAAGGACAAGACACATTCCCCTACCCCGCCTCGAACCCGAGTCGCCTGAGTGGAAGGTAGGGATTCTACCGACCACGCCACAGTGACGGACTATTTTTTTTAACTCCTTGACTGGATTCGAAGCTTCAATATTCAATTCTTTAGTCCGATGCGGAATTGCAGAGCTAATCTGACGTTCCAACATTTTTTTTCTTTTCGTTTACACTGTTTTTCTTTCTTGTTAACTTTATTTTATTCTTACATGTAGACACAAGGGCAGGGCACACACCCAAACCCAAGTTGGAGATTTAAAATCCCCTATCCCGCCGGGAATCGAACCTGGGTCGCCGGAGTGGAAGGCAGGGACTCTAACGACTACGCCACGGCGACGGACCAGTAAATTACAATCACACACACACATATATAACTTTTATATAATAGATAGTGTTACCCAGGAATCTACTTATTGCGATCTTCTTCACATCAATGAAAGACAAAAATGGTTATTGTGAGTTATCCGTAAAAGATAGACATATGCTGTCGCGGACATTTTTGTAGAATTTTTTTAGATTTAAATTTGTGTCCATAAATTTGGTATTCTTGTTATGTTATGGTTTACGCAGCGTAAGCCATTTAAGCGTCCAAAAGCTATATTTCTAGTGCACCCATGCATTTTGTTTATAGTTCCGACTCTGTAGTACGTACGGTAATATGTTATGTACTTTAAGTGTCCCAAAAATTCTCTAAATGATGATAAAATCCACATACAAATCCGCTTTTGAGTCCATAAAGGACGAACAGACATGCAGACGCACAGACGTTCATTTTTATATATAAAGATAGTTTCATTCTAAGAGTAGAGGCATCTGATGAAAATGTGTTGGCCATTTCATAACCAAATATGTATTGCGACTCTAATGGTCTCAGACGTTTTAAAAATTGCTTAAATTGTATTGCCAATTTTTTCTAAGAAAGATAAGCTAGACACAGTAATGGGAATGTATGTCTTGAAATTGTAAGAATCTAAGGGCCATGGTTCCCGAGTCAGACATCAGAGTGACGTAATGTCCGGTTGGACCATACGACCCAATTAGAGTCCCCTTCCGCACATGTGCTCGCGAAGGGTTGCATATTTCACATCAAATATGGATACCAAGTCACCCAAGTGGGGAAGAGTGTAGGATACCTCATATTGTATGCGAAACTTCTTTCGCATTCTGCTATAAGTCCATATGCATGAGTAAACTAAGAAACATACAGTTCTGTTCATAATATGAGAGATAACTCCAAATTGTATTCCTCAGATTAAAGATAGAAACCCGTTTTTGTTTACTGTGACCATGTATGATTTAGAATATATCGCAATTATAAATTTAATACACTTACAAATCAGTGCTCCAATATATTCCAAGCCTGTTATTACTTGGAGAACAGCAGTAGAACCTGTTAAGTATTCGGTCTCATTATATCCTAAGTGATATTCGAGAGGTTATTTTCTTTCAAACTATATAAAGACTCAAACCTCCCTGTGACTGGTTTTATAATGTTCCTCATGCTGATATTTTCACTTTGTTCTGTTAGGTGGCAGCATTGTATAAGTCGTAAAAACGTGACAGAAACGTGCAATATCATGAAAATTAACACTCCCATCAACTTTACACCTAATTGTTTGTAAAAAATACATCCACAAGAGATTCATTTCTTCGACATGTTACAGGAATATATCTGAAACTAACTCACTGGCGCTACCGAAGTCTTAGGTTAATCAGTTCTTCCTTCATTCATCCCTGTCCTGAGCTAATGTCTTCCAGTCATTTCCTGTATAATATACTTCCCAAAAATCATGATTATATTAAAATATATATACAGTCAATATGCCCATTTCACCAATTAATGTTTAAAAAGGTCAACAAGTTTCCACAGCCAAGCTGTCATTCTCAAGACCAGATATTGACTGAAGACAAAATTGATAATAAATAATAAACAAATTCAGTTAAAAACAAACTACGTCACATGACGCAATCATTCATAAGTAAACAATAAAACTAATCCTCTTTTGTTTCAATTAAAGAAAAGAGGGCGCTGTACGGAATAGGGCCCTTGTCTTTATTCATGATTTTATACTTATTTTTATAAATTTCCAAATAAATAGTTTGGAAATTTATAAAAATAAGGATAAAATCATGAATAAAGACAAGGGCCCTATTCCGTACAGCGCCCTCTTTTCTTTAATTGAAACAAAAGAGGATTAGTTTTATTATGTTTTATTGTTTACTTATGAATGATTGCGTCATGTGACGTAGTTTGTTTTTAACTGAATTTGTTTATTATTTATTATCAATTTTGTCTTCAGTCAATATCTGGTCTTGAGAATGACAGCTTGGCTGTGGAAACTTGTTGACCTTTTTAAACATTAATTGGTGAAATGGGCATATTGACTGTATATATATTTTAATATTTGATCACCAAGAAGATCACTTGTGTATTAAATGATTAATATAATTCTTCCACCTCATTCTTGGTCTACTAACTAGGCGTTTCCCTCTGGTTTTCCTACAAAACTCTTCCATGCCCCTCTTTAATTTTCCATTCATGCTACATGTCCTGTCCATTGCAGTCTAAGAGAATTACCTGTTCTTATTATATCTGGTTTCTTATAAAGATCAAGTAGTTCAATTTTATGTAGTCTTCTCCATTCACATGTCTGTTCATCTCTCTTTGGTCCAAAAATGTTCCTAAGAACTTTATTCTCAAATACTCGTAATATTTTCTCCTCCCTTAAAATTGCAGTTAATGTGTCGCATTCATATAATATAAATGGTAGAATAACAGTTGTATATACGTGTATTTTCAGTTTAACGTTTTTTGAAGACGGTGGGATTACAAGTACATAATATCATGCATCTCCAGAATTGAGTCCATGTTTAATTTCTTTGTGCATCTCATTCATCATCATCATCAACAAGGATTAAGCCCAATGGCCTGTTCCGATCTCATTTCTTCAATGGTCTTCCCAACAATCTTCTCCCTTTTGGTTTATAATTATACATTCTTCTTGGTATGTGCTGTTCATTCATTCGTAATACGTACTGAAGGTAAGCATTTTGATAGTATGTTATTCTTTCGCAGATATTAAATATATTAAGTTCTGTTCTTATATCTTGGTTTTTCTTTTTATCGGTCCTTTGGTATCCTGCTATTGCTCTCAACATCTTCATTTCTGCAGCCTCTATTTGTTTACTATCTCGTGTGTTAATGTCCAGGTTTCACATCCATAGAACAGAGATGGAACTGCCAATACTTTGTAAAATTTTAAAATAGTTTATTTTCTAGTTTTATTCAATAAAGTAAGTTTAATTGTGCCATATAGATAAGTGAATTGCTGTATTTTAGTGTGTTATCTAAAATGTCTGTCATTACCTAAATGACATCCCAAATAATTCAAATTCTGAACTTGGTCTATAATTACACTGTTTATCACTATTTTTGTTCTTATTGCACATTTCCTTTCAGAGCTAATATTTTGTGTTTTAGATGTAGATATTCTTAATTGTATTTTAGAGAGATATTATTTAAAGTATAAAGGAATTGTTGTAAAGCATTTTCTGATGCTGTCATTATTACTTAATCGTCTGCAACAAGCAGAGTTGTCAATACACTATTTATATTAATTTGTTCTTGTCATTCATTTATGATATGGTCCAAGTATAAATTAAATAATTACTGGTGACAACGGACACCCTTGTCTTTATACTTTTTTGTTTACTAATTTTATCTCCGCAGTCTATTTTGAAATTTGTTTCTATACATAAACTCTGAATGGCTTTTATAAGGTGTTGAGGAATTCCTTTCATTTTTAGTATGTTCCATAATTTATTTCTACTTACACTATCAAATGCTTTAGTATAATCAACAAAAGCTATATACGTGGGTAATTTAAATTCTTTTCTTTTTTCTATCAATTGGGCCATTGTAAAAACGCGATCTATAGTTGACTTACCCTTTCTTACATCTCATTCCATTGTAATTATTGTTCCTAGGTATTTTAATTCAGTCACTTCTTTAAAATTTCCCTCGTTTCTCATTAATGTATTTCTATTGTTGACATATATTTAGTATTATTGATATTTACTTCCAGTCCCAATTTCTAACTGCCACTCAATAGGGTGTGTAATACTACTACAAGTTACGCAACGATAACCATTTTCACACATCTGCAAGCTACGAATATTGTTGCGTACAGTGATGCTACTGAAACAATCAAAAATCGTCCCCAGAGATCGGTAACAACCCTCCGCACTTCTACTAAAATACTATTACAAATGCTCAAATTTAATTTAATGTGACTCTTAATTATTATTTTATTCTTATTTCGTATTATATTTATTTATACTTTATTATTATTATTATCAAGTCCACCGCTGTGGTCTCGAGGTAGCGTGCTGCCTTGTCACGCAGCGGGCCGGGTTCGATCCCCGGTCGGGGCAGTTTTTCTGGGTAAGGTTTTTATCGGGGTTTTCCTCACCTGTAAGACAAATGTCAGGAAAACTTTAAGGCCCAAACTGTCCCCGAAATCATATGGCCATCATCATCATCATCCTTATCATTACCATCATCCTTCACCGGTGTGGAAAGCAACGGGAAGCTACCACACCTACAATTCCCTAGTAAAACTGCAAGCATAGCATGAAAATGCTATGATTGCAGTGAAGGCACCTGCCTTCGGGCAGAATTACTATGGATGGGACTATTATCAATTTATATCATCATCACCATATTTGGCATAACAACCCGGGTCGAGCCATAGCCTCCTTCCAGACCTCTCTATTCCTGGCGACTGTCCGCCAATTTAGAATTTTAAGTCTTTGGACGTCTTCCAAAACTCCATCCATCCACCTAGCTTTAATATTTTCCAACGTTTCTTCTTATAGAGCTATAAATGATATAGGTAATTTGTCCAATGCCACCAGGTTGACTTTTATGACATTTCTGGCTTTCTCCCTGGCATTGACTGAATTGTAATCCATTTCTTAGGTTGGGGCACCTGGAAGGCGGAGTTATCTTACCTAAATTCCAGAACATGAGCAACAGGAATAATTTCCTTTAAGAAAAAACTCTTATGTTCTGAGCGGGAATGGAACCCAGGACCTCATATACTGTAGTCAAAAACTCTGACCACTAGCCCATGAGGTTGATCATTTGGTATTTGAAAAAGCTGAGTTTTTTATTAATAAATTCGTTTTATTTTAATATGAACGTTGAAAGTAATACATTTTAATGAAAAATATCCCCTTTATAAAAATATTATTTGTATCTTCAGCAAGAAATGACTTATTTAAAAAAAGTTATTTTTATATAACTTTTGTATTAATGCTAAAAGCAAAATAGTATATACAGAGTTCTAAACAATCAGAATTCTTAGCTTTAAGAACTTGAATATGCAGAATAACACTAGCTCATTATTTTCTATTATTAATTCAGGAAGGAAGTTTATTGTGCTGTACGTACAAAACTTAATAAGTCTTAAACTTACAACTCGTTTCATAAAATAACTAAATTAGTGTAATAAATTTAAATTTGTTTGAGAAATAATTAAAAAGAATATAGTAACGAAATCCTAATTACGCTCTGAAAAGCGTAGTTAATTAGTTCAGCTGCGTTATTGCAACTGTTAATACGAACAAATCTTTGTATATTTGAAATCACGATTCTTAAATAATGTGACAGTATATTTCTGTTGAAGGATCGTGCTTAAAGATTTTATCGTAATATATTTCGTGTTGTGAAACAGTTGTTTCTAATTACGGATACTGGGAACTTGTTTCAGAAAAAAATCAAGATCGCGCATTTGAGATATTTCATATTTGCACAATTTACAAAATTGTACATTTTTCGTATTATGATTCAGAAAGTAACAAAATATTACATCAGTATTTTGATGAAAAATTCTTCCTACCTAGAGTGAATACTTATTATATAACGCATTCGCCTCAAAAGACGAGGTAGACTCGGCGACAGTTAAATGACCTTCAACTCAGAAGACGAGATACACTCGCTTAACTCTGCTGTTACATATTTTGCAATATTTCGTACATCCTTGGCAGGATAATCTTGTTAACATTTATGAATAGTAGAGGAATGTGTTTTGGTATTCAACCTTATTGTGATCTCAAGTACCGCTATCTTTTGTTTGTTTTGAATGTCTGAGAATAGACAATATAACTTCGCTAACTTAAATCCGATTTCTGGGAAATGCATTGAGCTTTTAAACCTGAAGCGATTGGATTAAACACATGAGAAATGGTGGACAGCGGAGGAATCCTACTATTCTTAAACAGGCTTAATTATTTATTACTATTAAACTTTACATGTTTACAATGTGTGTGTGTGTGTGTGTGTGTGTGTGTGTGTGTGTGTGTGTGTGTGTGTGTGTGTGTGTGTGTGTGTGTGTGTGTGACAGCTAAATACTTCATAACTTACATTCAATTACAATCCACCGCTGTGGTCTCGAGGTAGCGAGCTGCCGTGTCATGCAGCGGGCCTGGTTCGATCCCCGGTCGGGACAATTTTTCTGGGTGAGGTTTTTATCGGGGTTTTCCTTACTTATAAGACAAATGTCAGGAAAACTTTAAGGCCCAAGCGGTTCCCAAAATCATATGGCCATCGCAATCATCATCATTCATATTCATCTTAGATTAAGCTTGGGATTAAGGACTCTCCTGGTGCACCACTATCATCATCACCCATCATATCATCGGGGCAATGTAACCCCGCCTTCCAGGCGTCCCAACCTCAGGAGTGGGTTACAAGTACGCCATGCCAGGGGAGAGAACACCATGAAAGTCGAAAGACAACGTGGGGCATTTGTAAAAGAAAAATCAATTGCACATTTTTAGAACTGTTAAATACTCGTATAATTCTTCTCTCTCCAGCCACTTATCTTTTCTTCACTGCTTTCCATAGCTTCCTTGATACCCTTTTCCCATGTTGTAATATTGCTTTTCTTCTTTCTTTTCATTTCTAGAATCCATTTATATGTCATCGTTGGAAGCCTCTTTTCTCACTATATGTAACATATACCATATAATTAACCTACTGGCACTGTGGAACCCATAGGTTCATGGCCGGACGGACATAAGCTCTCCATAGATCACTACCCTGAGCTAATGTTTCCAATCATCCCATGTATAATCTACTTCCCCCATCATCATAATCAACATCACCTCCTTTATCTCCTATCAGGAGCATAGGGCATCCACAAAGCGTCGCCAACGGATCCTATTTTGAGCCAATTTTTTCACTATCCTCCAGGTTTTCCCCAACTTTGCAATTTATTCAACAATGGTTCTTTTCAATGTCTCTTTCGGTGTGCCTTTTCCACTGTGTCCTTGGGGTTCCAACCGAATGCAATTATTTCACATAAACCATGGTATTTTCTTAATCTATGTCCCATCCAGTTCAATTTCGCTTTTTTATTTCTATTTTAATTTATTTCTGTTTAGTTTCATTCAGCTTCCTTCAAATCATGGTTAATGTTGTGCTCCCGCCTCATTTTTGGTTTTCCCTCTGGTTTTACTGCAAAAGCTCCCATGTCCCTCTTTCATTCCCCATTCGTGACACATGTCCTGCCATAGCAGTCTACGAGACTTGACTTTTCTTATTATATCTGGTTTCCTATAAAGATCATGTAGATCACTGTTATGTAGTTTTCTTCATTCGCCTATCTGTTCATCTCTCTTTAGTCCAAAACATTCCCTAAGAAATGCCCATGCCATTTTAATGTTGATATATTTCCCAAGTAGTCAGGGGTTTATTTTTTAAATATACCTTTAAATACCTCTGAGGTCATGTAATAAAATGTTAAAATATCATGTTTTTTAAACAAAAATTAAATTTAGTTTAGAACGATTGATTTGTCCGATACTTACTTAAATATTTTAACATTTTCTACACCATATCATTAATGTTTATTTATATAACAAAGAAATGCTTAGATTATCTTATAAATTACAAAACGTGGCATGTTTTCGTTTCTCTGTTGTCTTCTTTTAATACATTATTTTAACTCTAAATCTTAACAAAAGAAGTAGAAGAAGGAAATTAATTATTTTTATTTTGTTGTTAAATTCCAAATAAAGATATGGATCTCATGATATAAAGAGGTAATTTGATAGAGGTAGAGTCCCTTCTGAGCGTGTATTTATTGGAGCTGAGATTCCAATTAACGGATCCGTGTATTTTGCATTTTCACAAGGTGTCCCCACCAGATGATTACGAATCCACATTTGCATATCTATCATGGTCAAGTGCTAAGTAAAATAATTAATGCATTTCATCAAATTACCAGATTAATAAACAAATGAGTAGTCAGTTCAATTACTAATCGCAAAGGAACTTTCAACCTCTCCGCGCTATATAGCTAACCAAACAATTGTCTATTTAATCTTAGAAGAAAGCATTTGTTAATACACGTATGTTTCTACTTAGATTTTATTTAAGTGTTCATCTAATTAGTATGAAAGCCTGATGTAACTTAAAAATTGAGTTGATTAGATTTTTCCGCGAAGAGCCAAGGCCGACTGAAATGTTTGCTGTCACTTGCCAATTCGTGATAACATAGGAAAATAGGTAGATAGTGTGATGCAGTCCTTCAACTTTTATTTCATTTTCCTTAATGTTGATCCACCGCTGTGGTCTCGAGGTAGCGTGCTGCCATGTCACGCAGTGAAACTGAGTTCAGCTCTGGTCGGGACAAGTTTCTGAGTGAGGTTTTTTCTCGGGGTTTTTCCTCATCTGTAAAACAAATGTCAGGAAACTTTAAGGCCCAAACGGTCCCCAAACATCATATGGTCATCATAATCACAATTATCAACAGTATTCTAACAAGAGGTGTTTTTCTGAAAAAATCACGAGCGATAAAGTCGCAAGTGATTTTTGTCTAATGAAAAACTCAACCTTTTTTGGATTTGGAGTCACTATTTAGCGAATAATACAACATCAGAAGCTAAAAATAATTATATACTAATGTTTAATATTTACCAAATGTGAGGTTATGTATTCCGATGTTACTTCCGGGCGATTTATAAGCCAACTGTATAGTTATAAATAGCGTATCTTTACTGTTGAATCTCTTTGGGCTTGGGAAATCAATACAGATGATTGTATGAGAAATAACTATTAACAATAATGCAGATTCATTATACAACATTAACATTTAATAAATATTTTAGAGAAACTTTTTTTTGTTAATTTTTGAAGTTGTTTTCTTTTGGCATTTCTTGCTGTTTCATATCGATCTTACATTGTTGAATCGATATCCTTGTCAAATAAGTTAATTTGCGGAGATATCTCTCATTACGAACAGGAAGAGGCAAAATTATCAACAGGAAGAGGCAAAATTATCGGTCTATGTGATAAATAGTCATTATCATCACCCATTATATCAACGGGGCAGTGTAACCCCGCCTTCCATGTGTTTCAACCTCAGAAGTGGGTTACAATTACGCCAGTGCCGGAAAGAACACCAGAAATGTCGAAATAACAAATCGGGGGTATGAAAAAACAACTATAATGGAAGCAATATTAAGGTATGAAGGAATAAAAAAAAACCTTATTATTTTCATAACATACAGATATTAGGAGGGGTGGCAGGATTATATCACATGAATATCAGGTACTACCAGATAACATAAGTGTGAGTACAAGTAATGAGGTTTGCGCGTTTAGAACTTACCCAGTAACTAACTCTAAGGTTTATCAAACCTGTAGATTCAATACACAGTTTACCAAGGCCCTTTACTGGTATCTATCTTCCGACAATTGAATTCAGTTAATCTAGTTAATTGAAATCTATCCGAATATTAATGTCTGGGTTTTCTTAATGATCTTTTGTCCAATATTTGCACAATATAAATGTTTAAAGCTTTTCTACTGTCACCGATGCGAGTAAATGGACTTGATATCTTGGAATCCGTGCTGGCTATGCTTCTCAATATGGACCAGCAAAAGAAGTGTCGTCACTACCATTTATTACGGGTCGCAGACAAATATTCTTTATGTTTATCTTATCCAGTATTTTGTTCACATAGTTTTTGTTTCAAAGTGTTCCCACAGACTCGTATTAAATGTTACATTCATTTTGAAGTATTAAAATCGTCCGTAGGCTACATATGTCACCGTGTCACTTGTGAATATTTGATCGGAGAACAAGTATCAAGTAATGTTGGTCAAAGTGATAACACACGTTCCCACTAGAGTCCATTGCTAACATGTTTACTCACATACAGGGAAATTGTATCCCAGGGGTGCACTTATAATAATAAGCAAATTAGGGAGAGAAAATGGGGAAACATTTGTAGGAAAATTGTAGAGTTTAATTAATGGAAGGGTTGTTAAATTGTTAATAGGAAGTAAGTTTATTGTTTCTTGATTATAAATGGGGAATGGGAAGATACTAAATAATAATACAAGTATGGGGATCAAAATAAATGTGAGTAATGTTAGTTTGGTGGATAAGTTGAATATTTCATTTGAGGCTAATTTGAGTTAATAAATCATATGAGTCGTAATCATCTCACATCATACACTCCGTGTTTTTTATTCATAGCACAAGACCGTGGTTTCTCGAACAGTCGTTCATATCTTCAGCCATATTTCTGATTATCGACTTTTCCCCTATGCCATTATCTTGTAAACCGTGTTGTGAAAATCACGGAGTCCATGAGGTGATATAATTGCTACTAATTTTATTAATCAACTTGAAGGCTTCATAATGTTATTTCCCATATTAAGTTATATGAAATAAGTTAGTGTTACTTATGGTGGAAAACGTACATGTCTTACATTGTAAATTTGGTTAATTTAGGTTACATTGAGCTCAACTTCTCACTTCATTTTAAGGCATTTCTTACAAATTTTTGGGGGTAAAAACAATCATCATCATCATCCAGGGATTAAGCCTGTTTGCTCGTTCCGGTTTCATGAAAGCTAGAATTGTTAAATTGTTCAGACCATCTTCTGTGTGGGCGACCAACATTTCTCCTCAATATAATTGCATGTATATATTTCTCTCGTATAATTATTCACATACTGCAATGATAAAAAAATGTGTAATCAATTGATTTGGTGTTTTTCTTGATAAAAGTCCATGATGTATTTAATAATAAAACTATGGAAGTTTTATATGATTTTCACAATTTTTTTTTTGCCTCACCTCAGCTTATATACACATGAGTTTTATTATTTTTTTATTATATTTTGTAAAGTTTTAATTCGTTTTAAAACGCCACATTGATTTTCAGCATTGTTTAAATGTTTGGATATGTTATCAGAAAGCTGAACATCAATGTGGCGTGTAAAAAAAAACAAAAAACTTTACATAATATAATAAAACATAATAAAACTAAAGTGAAAAAGGAAAAGTTGTCAGTGTATATAAGTTGGAAAAAAGAAATTGTGAAAATTATATAAGACTTCGGGATAGTTCTATTTATTATAATAAATATCGTCCAACTCAGAGTATGTGAACGACAAGGGTGCTGGCCCCGACCACTCTTGACGCACTGTCACAGGGATTGTCGAATGAAATGAAACGAAATGGATGAGATGAGTATGGAGAAATGGTGGAATGGAATTTGTGGCAGGGGAAAACGGGAGAAATCCCGAGAAAACCGTATCCAAGCTCCGTTTCATCCACCACAAAATCCACATGGAGTGACCGAGACTCGATCTCGGGACCCCAGCATTAATAAATCGTGTTTTTTTTTCGTTTTTTTTATTCCTTAAGGTTGCACGGTGGGATAGAATCCCCTCGTCCCTGAACAAGCGATGATCTTTATTGGAAGGATATCTTGAGCTGTTTTGGAAACTCGTGTTAATCTTGAATCTCATTATCAAAATTTATAGCATACGTTTATTGCAATTAGACGTAGTTTTTGTGGAATATGCCGCTCATGTTCTGAAGCGCAGGTAATCTACACCAAGCGATGGGACGGGATCACGGTACTACTTTAGGTAGTATCACTGCCAAGTTGATATACAGTATAAGAAACCATTTCAGCCAGAAATAAAAGCATTTGTCAAGTTGCCTGAAGTAATCTTGCTTTAGTGCTTCTGCATCCCAGATAGCATCTACACTGTCAAACAACAAGACTGGAATAAACAATTTTAAAGAGAAAAAGGAGTGAGTGGAAATTGGTGGTTTGTAAATGTTGGGATTACTGTTACATTGGGGTGCAGGGGGAAGGGCTTGATCTAGAGAGCTCAGATTCATTGTATACTTACCTTACAAAAAGCAGTAGTATAATTGAAAATTGCGGTTAAAATGGGATGATCATAAAATAATGCAGGAAATTCCATGTTCTCACGATAAAGTATTCACAAACTTTATAACATTGTGATTATTTTAAATTAATGAATTATTATTTTTATTGTAAGAAACCGTTTATTTACTCTTTATGGCGCAAGAGTTTGCATGCCCCTCTTTCATTCCCCATTCGTGCCACATGCCCTGCCCATATAACTGTTCTTATTACAACTGATTTCTGTAGTATTGTGTCTATCTAATTATAAAAATTGTAAATGTAGTGTTGTAAAAATAAAAAGATCTTCGGGATCTGTGCATACTACAGTGTGGTTTTTTGAAATTAGATACTATGGTATCGCAGATGTTTTTATCTACTTACAACTGATATCTGTAGTATTGTTTCTATCTAATTACAAAAATTGTAAATGTGCATACTACAGTGTGGTTTTAGAAATTAGATACTATGGTATCGCAGATGTTTTTATATAATAATAATAATAATAATAATAATAATAATAATAATAATAAATAATTATATTGTTTCTTTAGCTAACAGAGTTAAGGCCATAAAGCCTTCTCTTCCACTCAACCAGCGAATATAAAATTAATCAAAAATTACATACTTATTATTATTTTAAAATACTATTGACATGTAGACTAAACAAAAATAATGTGGATCTGGTGTAATATTAGCTAATTGTAACAAAACATACAATAAAATAAAATTAAAGTAGTATAAAAAACAATTAAGTAAATAAAGCTTCCTGGAAGAATATTTTTAGATATAGCCTATACAAAATACTGAATATTGTTGTGATGCAGTTAATATTTTCATTGTGTGGAACTTAATATATAACTTAATTTGGATTTAAATAATGATAGCAATTGACAGTCCCTGACACATCTACTATGTAGAAACGTACCAGAGAGCTAAGGAGTTAGTCTCAACAGATCGCAGATGGCCGAGTTTGATGGATTTTTAAATACATAAAAATTCAAAGGATGACTTCCCTGGGAAATGAGGTAAAACTGTGGGATCCGTGTCGTTACTTTATAAAAATTTATAATCAACATCATAGATCTGCCATCAGTTTATAAACAAATGCACTATACAAAGGAAATATTTATAAATGAAAAATATATATAATGGAAAAGATAAAAAATGAATCATTATCTTCAGTCTTGATCCGACTCGATTGATAACAGTAAACAAGTTTAATATTCAATAGTATATTGCAATACGAGGATGGGAAGTGGTTTTTACAGAATCGAGGAAAATGTTTAGAAACCAAGTGATAGTGCGTTTTTTACTTCCGAGATTCTGTAAAACACTTCACAAACGTGCATTGTACATTATTTTTTGCGCGATGGTGTGGTCAAAATAATAATAATAGTAAAATAATAGCATCTTTGTTAGAAATATTTGCGTTCATTATAAACAACTGACTAACGTTAACAGTGTGGCCATTGTTTATTAGTTGAAACAACAGGAGGCCTTGAGAACAATTATTTGTTATATACACTGCTCAAAACAATTAGAGGAACACTATGAAATATGCAAATATTTTTTCATTGGATAAAGGTACAAACATGAAATTAATAAAGTACATTATTTGTGGTTATTTATTTATTGCTCATGTCAGTAAAAACAAATGAATAACGCTGACAATTAACTTTTCAAATAATTCCGCTATGTAAGCAATTGAATCTTGTGCTTATTTTTCAAAGTTAAACACTCGTTATATAGAGTTAGTATCGTGTATGGCCTCCACGACATTCGATGACACTTTGGCACCTTCGTGGCATGCTCCCAATAAGATTCTGGATTTCCTCTTGCGGGATATTCTCCCATTCCTCCTTCAGAGCATCTCCAAGTTGCTGCAGAGTTTGTGGAGCTTGATGTCGGTTCCTGACCTTCCTGTCTAGAAGATCCTACAAGTGTTCAATAGGGTTGAGGTCTGGGCTGACCGCTGGCCACTCCATTACCTCAATTTCATTCCTCCTCAGGAAATCCCTGGTGACAGCCGCAGAATGTGCCCTGGCATTATCCTGCATAAACAGAAATCCAGGGCCTACTCCAATGGCAGCAGGTACTACATGCTCTTCCAGAACGTGCTCGATATACCGGACAGCATTCAGTCGCTGGGGAACAAGTACAAGGTCCGTACGATTGTTGTACATAACTCCGGCCCACACCATTATGGAACCTCCTCCGAATCTATCAATTTCCTGTACAGCCTCTGCAGAAAATCTTTCTCCTGGCCGTCCCCACACCCTCAATCGACCATCACAACGTGTAAGACGATACCTGGATTCGTCCGAGAAGAGCACAGACTCCCACTGGTTCAGGTTCCAATCACCATGGTTTTCAGCATACGTACGTCTTGCTGCCTTATGCCCATTTGTTAAGCGTGGTTTTTTAACGGGCCTTTTTGGACGAATATTCTCTTTCCTTAATCTGTTCCTTATGGTTTGGTCTGAAACCCGGATTCCGGAAGCCATATGAAGGTCATTCTGCAGGTCTTTTGCAGTTTTTGTACGCTGTCGAAGAGCAGAAAGAACAACGTATCTGTCATCCTGGGGGCTTGTTTTAAATTTACGGCCCTGGCCACGTCTTCTACAATACTGACCTGTCTCTCTGTGCCTGTTGCGTAACCTGGACACCACGGAAGGAGAAACCCCAAGCTCTCTAGCCACTTGTCGCAGAGATTGACCTTGTCGTAAAAGATGTAGAGCATGATACACTTCAAACTCATTTAAATGCCTCATTTTGTCAGAGACTTCAATAAACAAGGCAATAATCAACATTCGTCACTATAGCAACATCAGGAAGCTTACCAATTAGAAGTGGCCAGTGCCTTCCAAAATAAAAAAATTCTCTATATTTGTTATTTGAGGTAATTTCTCTGTATTTAGGCCATGGATCTTTAAAATTTGTATCCAATGATAAAATTAATAATTCAATTTACATATTGTCCAACTTTCAGCATCACAGCTTTAAAAAACAATTACTTATTCAATTTATTACAAGTGTTCCTCTAATTGTTTTGAGCAGTGTATTTTTCGTTTCCAATAAAGTTCAATTCATTTAAAATTCAGTGATTAGTTTGTATAATGTATATTAACACTATCTTTGGATATTTTCTGTATATACATTGTACGTAGTATACATACAGGGAAGTGGTTTTACTTCCCGCACGTGGGATGTAATATGTAATAATACAGTATAGTTATTTAGGTTGGCAACCCCGAAATATAGGAAGCTGAACTTTTAATTTAGGTCGCCATTGCTGGTAAGTACGACAAAACGCACTATCGCGCAAAAATACATTTAAGTTGCTAGTAAAATGAAGTATTTTATAAAATAGTCCCTAGCTATAAATGGTATGCTGTTAATAGGTCATAAAATCTTGAAGGGACGTGGACTAAAACACCCACGATTATTGCTAAAACATAGTCTACTTTATCTCAGGAAAGTTCCCGATATTCAATTTATATTAGGTTAGGTGGGCCCAAGAACGCAGCTGGCTGCGAAAGAATTTAAATAGACCTCCACCCGTCTCCTCGGAATTGAACTCGGTATATGTTTCGGTTATGAATTTTAATTATATAAAATTTCGGTTGGATGTGTAAAAAAAAAAGGTATCTCCAAAATAGTGTAAAGCAAATTATCTAGCTGAACTAAGACAATGTATGTAAAAAAAAACCAAAAGCCTGAAATAAGAAGCCATTGAACAAATATTGTGGGTCCTTTCACTCCAGATATTAATGTATATCTGAGCTTCAGGATCCAAAATGAAGTACAGGATTTCAAAAATTTTTATGATTAGTTGAGAATATTCATGTTTCAAATAGTAGAGTAGAACTAGGTGAAAATTTGTAATTTTTAAGGAGATAAATACTCTTCTACTGGAAGTAGTATTAACTAACATGCACTATCGAACCCGTAGGTTCATGGCCGTGCGGCCATAAGCTCTCCATACAACCCTATGCGGAGCTAATGTTTTCCAATCATCCCCTGTAAAATCAACTTCCATCATACTTTTATTAATGTTATTCTCCCATCTGATTCTTGGTTTACCAACTGGGCATTTCCCCTCTGATTTTCCTACAAGAAGCTTCCATGTACATCTTTCATTCCCCATTCGTGCCACATGTCCTGCCCATCGCAATCTACGAGCCTTAACTGTTCTTACTGTATGTGGCTTCCTATAAAGACCGTGTAGTTCACTGTTATGTATAGTCTTATCCATTCACCTGTCTGTTCATCTCCCTTGATCCAAAAAATGTCCTAAAATACTAGTAATATCCTTTCATCCCTTAAAGTAAGAGTCCAGGTTTTATCCATACAATATAACTGGGAAAGAATAATTTTATATATTTTCAGTTCAACGTTTTTTTTTCTTTTATTTTATTATTTTTCTTTATGACAAAGGTCCATGTAAAATAATTACCATAATATATTCCCTAAAATATTTCAAGTTAATTTTTCAGGAATGCATCCGTTTTAATATATTTCATTTAGTGCAGTAGCAGCATTTCCTTTAGAATTCCGTCAAGAAACGCGAACTTGGGTTCCACTGGGTTAAACTAGAAGGAGTCTTGCCCCCTCACGTACAGAAAAGGTTAAAAATACTATTCTAAAATACAGTATATAAAATATACTATTACAAAATATAAAATAAGATGAAGTGAAAGAACAATAAATTCTAATCAGATTTTAATTCTATAGGTTAAAGAGCGTCGTTAAATAAATCTCTCACTTGTGTGCAGGGTGTGTAATGTGTTCGCTTAACCATGTTTCTAAATAGATTTATATAATTGTTGTTATTGCTGAGTAGTTTGAAACAATCTCTTGTATTGGCAAATGTGTTAAATGTAAAAGCCAGGTAAAGTAAATTTATTCCAGCTTCTGCTCTTAGCACGTGTATTGTTTATAAGTATGAAATTTACTTCCACTAAAAGCAGACGGACCATCTTATAAGCGCTTTATACTTTTACATTATGCTTGAAACAAAACACCAACGCCACTTAAAACCCTCTCTCTTGCAGCTTCTATAGTGTTTTGAAGAGTAAATATTAGCAGAAAATTTTTTGCTTCCTACTCTTTTATGTTTTTCCCATTACATACGTGGAAGGTGTTATTTTGACTGTGTCCGTGGAGATCCTGTCGAGTATGGGGGTTGGAAGGGGATTTAGGCACAAACACAGAATTCTAGTCTAGCTGTCCAGAGATGTCTTTTATGTGCATATAGCTTTATTATGTACAGAGCAGAAGTAGCCTTTAGTTTTCCCCTCGTCCACATGAAATATTTAACCATGCCAAAGCATTCCCTGGAAAAACTGTTCTTCCACTTGTTTAGTATTAGCTACCTCCTTTTGCCCCTGTCTTTGCTCTTTCTTTGTATCTATAAATATGTAAGTTTTGATACATTCGAAGAGGAAATGTGTACTTTTTTATATTTCGTTTTGTTTTTAGTCGCTTGGTCATATCACATGTAGAAACTCTGTTTACGATAGGTTGTATATCTCTATTATCTGTATTCTTGACGTGTATTGTGACTAAAACTACATAATATTGACCTACGTGATATTTATGTAATAACAAAAGTTAAGTTTCGTTGATTGCGATGGACAGGGAATGTGAAAATAATGGGAATGAAAGAGGGACATGGAATCTTCATGTTGGAAAAACCATAGGGAAAGCGCCCAATATCTGGGCCAAGAATGAAACAAAAACATTAAACATTATTTGAATTATAGATGGACAAGGAATGTAACAATATTGGGGAATCAACGAGGGGCATGAAATCGTCATATAGGAAAAACCAAAGGGAAAGCACCAATATCTATACCAAGAATGAAACAACAACATTAAACATGATTTTTTATTAGGAAATGTGCACTCAGGTGAGCATTAGGGATAGCACACACGCCCAGAACCAAGGTGGAGATTTTTTTAAACCCCCACCCCGCCGGGAATCGAACATGGGTCGTCAGAGTGGAAGGTAGGGACTCTACCAACTACGCCACGGCGACGGACATTAAACATGATTTGAATTATATAATAATAGCTTTATTTTGCCTGGCAGAGTTAAGGCCTTAAGCCCTTGTCTACCACTCAACCAGGTTAGTTAACTTACTTATTCACTGGCACTATCGAACCCGTAGGTTCATGGCCGCGCGGACATAAGCTCTCCATACATCCCTATCCTGAGCTAATGCTTTCCAATCATTCCCTGTATAATCTACTTCCCTCAAATCATAGTTAATGTTATTCTCCCACCTCATTCTTGGTCTACCAAATGGGCGTTTTCCCTCTGGCTTTCCTACAAGAAGCTTCAATGAAAGTCTTTCATTCCCCATACGTGCAACATGTCCTGCCCATCGTAGTCTAAGAGACTTAACTGTTCTTATTATATATGGCTTCCTATAAAGATCATGTATTTCATTGTTATGTAGTCTTCTCCATTCACCTGTCTGTTCATCTCTCTTTGGTCCAGGTTAGTTAAGGATACAAAAATTATTGTTACATCTAACTTACAATATTAGTATTACGATGCAAGGTTGGGAAGTGGTATTTACAGAATCGAGGAAAATGTTTAAAACCGAGCGACAGCGAGGTTTTTTAATTTCCGAGATTCTGTAAAACACTTCACAAACGTGCGTTGTACAATATTTCTTGCGCTATGGTGTTTTTCAAAATAATAAATAGTAGTAAAATAATAACATCTTTGTTGGAAATATCTGCGTTAATTATAAACAATCGAGTAACATTAGCAGTGTGGGCAATGTTTATTAGTTGAAAGTACAGGAGGCCGTGAGAACATTATTATTGATAAAGTGGCCGCAAGTACGTATTTATTGTTTTATATTGTTTCAAATAAAGTTCAGTTCATTTAAATGCAGTGATTTGTTTCGTATAATGTAAATTAACACTACCTTTTGGATATTTTTTGTATATACATTGTACGTATAGAGGGCAAAGGTTTTACTTCCCTGCACGTGAGTGTAAATGTAATATTACAGTATAGTTATTTAGGTTGGCAATCCCGAAATGTAGGAAGTTGAACTTTCAATCATGGTTGCTATTGTTGTAAGTACGACAAAACGCACTATCGCGCGAAAACAAAAATTATCACTTGGTATATCTACAATATAATTTGTTACAATGTATTTTGATTTCCTCTAGATTTAACGAATGAAATATAAAATGTTCAAGATAGATAAATGAGGAAAATACTAGTAATGACTTACTTACGTACTCTACTCACTGGCACTATCGAACCCGCAGGTTCATGGCCGCGCGGACATAAGCTCTCCATACATCTCTATCCTGAGCTAATGCTTTCCAATCATTCCCTGTATAACCTACTTCCCTCAAATCATAGTTAATGTTATTCTCCCACCTCATTCTTGGTCTACCAACTGGGCGTTTTCTCTCTGGCTTCCTATAAGAAGCTTCCATGCACATCTTTCATTTCCCATACGCGCAACATGTCCTGCCCATCGCAATCTACGAGACTTAACTATTCTTATTATATCTGGCTTCCTATAAAGACCATGCAGTTCATTGTTATGTAGTCTTCTCCATTCACCTGTCTGTTCATCTCTCTTTGGTCCAAAAATTTTCCTAAGTATTTTGTTCTCAAATACTCGTAATATCCTTTCCGCCCTTAAAGTAAGATAGAATAAATTTAGTTCTGGGGAAACATTAATTATTCAACAAGTAATTGTATAAGCTTGACTTAAAAGTGTCAAGTGTACGGCAACCCCTGATATCTTGAGGGAGGGAATTTCAGGACCAGTTAGAAGTTACTGTGAAAGAAATAGAATAAGAGGAAGTGCTATGGAGAGGAATGTTAGCAGATAGTAATCTTGTGACCTAGTGTTAATATTGTGGAAAGAAGATAACATGTCAAATCTGAATGCCAGGTAACTAGGAGTAGGCCTATAGGAATTCAGAAGCTTGAAAAGAAGTGAAAGAGAGTGCAATTTACGTCTGTCACTAAGACGGGGATGAATTGAAAATATTAACTCAGGATATGGATCTATGGATATGAATATATGATACACTCAACTACGAGCCTCCGGGTTCGAAGGTACAAGTTAATAAAACACTTATTTGATATCTCAGTCTACTTCAACTAAGTAAAATTTCATTTAAAACATCTTGTACCTTTTCACAGCGTAGTTTTCGGAGTTGATTTTCTAAATAATGACACTCCCGATAATATTAGGTACAAGTTTGACATTTAGCATACCTAAGGAAGTGAAGGGTGAGAAGGATTGGAAAACAAAATGTCAAAATTTAATGATATTAGTGCCGAATCCATAGCTTTCTGGTCGTTAAGCCGATTGGTGACAGTGCCGAAGACATTTAAACCCAAGTTTGAACCTTAGCACTCCTAAGGAATTAATAGAGTGAGAAGATGTGACAATGGGCCCAAAATGTGAGACTGCTGTCTAAATCCCTAATTTTGCCCTGCGGTGGCTTGTGATATATATATATGGCTATTCAGACATAAGGAACATATTACAAGCATTTATTTCTTCCAAACCACAAAAAACCACAAGCACAATTCCAACTTTCCTGGAAGAGAAGTGTTTGAAGTTCTGATCACGGCCGCATTGGCGCTGTTGCTTATCGTGTTGATTGTTTGTATAATAATAGGTATATATTAACATAAAAATAAAAATATTGATGAAATTGTTGATTGAACAAATCAATAATTTAAGACAAAACATAAGGGGGTTGAAAAATTAAAGGAAGAATTACTATTAAGTACCCCCTCAGCAATAATAATAAAGGTATAAAAATATAAATATAAAAATAATAATAAAAATTATGACACAACAGGACGTTAAATTGGAAGAGGAGGAGCAGAAGATCAACTTCGTTACCGGTGGCCTCCCAGGTCACCCGACCTAACCCCATGTGATTTTTATCTGTGGGGTTACGTAAAAGACCACGTTTTTATCCCCCCCCCATGCCTGACACTCTTGAAAATCTGCGACATCGAATTGTTTAAGCTGTGAATTCGAAAACTAGAGGCCAGCTGATTCGTGAGTGGCAAGAAATGAGCCACCGTTTTAATATTTGTCGTTAACACATGGTGCTCATATTGAATGCATAAAATAGTGATATTTGAATCTTTCTCTTTCTAGGAACGTGGGAATTGTGTTTATATGTTTTGTAGTTCGGAAGAAATAAATGTTTGAAGTCTGTTCCTTCTTTCTGAATAGCCCTGCATATAAAATATTAAAAGTGCCGATATTGGTGTCGAATCTATAATTATCGACTCTCTCTTTGTCGTTTAATTCCAAGCTGGGCTCCATCGGAATGGGGTGGGAGAGAAGGAGCGAGAGATAAAATATCCAAAATGAGCTAGATTAGTGCCAAATACTTACTATTTGGGGTCACTTCGCCGATTGATGACAAGAAGATCAGGATAAATAGATACCAGGGCAACACCGGGTAATCAGCTAGTATTAAATAAATCTTATAAGATACGTTGCAAATTTAAGGATTGAACAATTAAACGGAAAAGCATCAAGAAACTTGGAATAGGTTGGATGCTACCGATTAAAAAGTTGAAGTAATCTGTCGCGATGAACTAGTGGATATATTCCTTGCCTCTGGACCAGAGGGTCGCGAGTTCAACCCGAACGGAGTCAATTAACTTTTTTTAGGATGGAAAAATCCAAAGAGCAGGTCCTGCGGGAGGGACTTTAAGCTGGTGAACGATTTTCATGCTAGTAAACGATCCTTAAGCCTTATAAAGAGGTCTCTAAGCTAACTTTACCGATCTTTTTCATCTAAGTGATACCGTAGTTACCTTCTAGATGTGTCGGTATGTTGATCGCGTACAATTAATGACATTTGTAGGAAATAAGCGTAACTCCTAACAAAGGAGAGGCAAAGCCCCAACAATGGACTCTTACTCCATTATAGATAAATAATGATATACTATCATACCACGTTAACAAAATAAGTATCGTGTTAATGCCTCAAATTATCCTGCAGTGTATACAGGTACATCTGTTGGATTCGTTATGTAAGAGAGGAATAAGTATTGCTTGACGTATAAATCTGGAGAATGATTGTTTATCTGTTGTTGCGTAGACGGTACAGTCTATGACCCGGGTTTGGCAGAATAGGAAATTTTAAAAACCCACGTTGGTTCTTTTGCTTGAGCAAAAATATAAATAGGTGGAATATATATATATATAATATATATATATATATATATATATATATATATATATTGTAAGCCCATGTTTTCCCTTTACAGATATTTAGGCGCTCTCCCCCTACAGGGAAGAATTTGAACCATACTAATTTAGTTACACTTGTTTTCGTATAGATGTCATTTTGAGTGGCCCGTGGTCAACGTTCCGCCTCATACTGACATCTAGGAAACCAAGGTAGTACTAGGACGGGAAAATTCAGTAAATTTTGCTTAGAGGCCTTTTCATTCAGGCTTAAGGATTTTTTACGAGCCTGAAGATCTTCAGGTCGGGACCCACGGCTTAAAGTCCCTCCCGGAGGACTTGCTCCTTGGATTTTCCCGTCCTAAAAAATCCATCGACCCCGGCCGGGTTTGAACCCGCGACCCTCGGGACCAGAGGCAAGGAGCATAACCACTAGTCCACCGCAGCCGATGTATATAAGAGGATAAAGAGCAAAAGAATCTGTACTTCAGTCTTGACTAAACTCGCTTGATAACAGTACCAAAGTTTAGTATATAAATGTATGCTGCTAATATAGGTAAATATAGTGTGGTTTTATAAAATAGTCCCTGGCTATAAATGATACGCCGTTAATAGGTAATAAACCCTTAGGGGCGTGGACAAAAACATCCACGATTATTGCAACGGCACAATCTACTTTAACCCAGGAAAGTTCCCGATATTTAATTTATAGGAGGTTAAGTGAGCTCAAGGACTCAGATGGCTGCTAAAGAATTTAACAGATCTCCACCCCTTCTCCTCGGGATTGAATCCAGTCTATGATTCAGATGTATATTTTAAGATTATAACATTTAGGTTGGATGTGTAAAGAAAGATGTATCCGAAATAGTATAAAGTAAATTATTCTAGCTGAAAGAGAAAAATTTATTTTTGTATACTGTGACCAATATACGTTATATCATTATTTCATTAAATGTAGTAAGTTTGGTTCTTTATATGTATGTAAAAAGATGTAAAACTCTGATTAACATTCGTTGGTATAGCCCTACTACTACCTTTTTCTACACTTAGTCGGTCTGGTGGGGACAATTTAATAACATTCACCTGTCATGGCGCACTAGTTTATAAAATTTGTAGGGGATCCATGACTCTAAATTGCATTTATAAAGTTTTATTTTTGCTTGATTTATTTTCTTTGGAATATGGTGGCACCATAAGAAGAGCCCTCCGAAAAACTCGAAGAGAAACTCATTATAAAATTATGGCTGTTCCTGTTCTTTTATATGGAACTGAATCTAGGGTACTTACAAAAAAGATATCTCACACATTCAAGCCACTGAAATGAAATGTTTAAGATCCGTAAAAGGAAGTACGCGCATGGATAGATTACACAAAGAATTAATAAGAAATGAACTGGAGATATTTTCAATAGTCGATAAATTAGAAGAGCACAATACCAATGGAAAGAACATTTAGACAGAATGGACAGTACAAGATTACCCAAAAAGTTCAACACCTACAAACCACATGGAAAAATATATTGGAACGGCCAAGGAAACGATGGATTTGAGACCAGAACAGGTCGCATTGACCTAATCCTGGGAAGGAAGAAGATGACTTTTTTATATGCTAGATTTTTCTATCACCGGAGGGTGTAGCTAGACTGATCAACTTATTCTAGAAGTTAGAATTTTCATTCACATTGGAGACCTTATTATCCAATTCAATATACCTTGATTTAATTAAAATTAATTTTATTTATGTTTTAATTAATTGATATGTTAAATATAATTATTTGTTTTCGTATTATTATTTAAAAGATAATGTAATGTATATTATAGTTATTTTGACTAATGATTACATTCTCACTTCTGCTTCCGACGTTCGCGAGGTCAACGTCATGGTCTGTCGTTGTAACTTAGAGCATATTCTGAATATAATATCCTTCACAGTGGAAGTAAATCATGGGTACAGAACGTAAACAGTTCAAGCCTGAAAAAAAAACAGATATCTGAGCAAAATAATAATTTTTTTTCACGCACTTATTTGAATTGTGAAGCTAGTGGCCTGATATGTTAGGCGCGCTGTCTACCTAACAAAGTTTATTTATTGAATAGTCTGATAGTGCACTTAATGTCTGCAGGGACGGGGGTATGAGCGTGCGGTGTGTATATGTGTGGGGGTGTGTGGGTGTATGTGTGTGTGCTTTTTTTTTTCTAATTTGTTTTCTAGCATTTTTTTTTTAATATTAATGTACGGAATGTGGATGAATGTAGATATGTATTATTTTGATTTAGTGCAGACATAGATTTTACTTATATGTAGCCTGTTATTGTTTTTTGATACAGGTGTATTTGTAGGTTATTTGTTTATATTATTAGTTTTATTTTTTTATTCATGGAAAAATAATGCACGTACGGCCAAGCAGGCCGTGCGCAATGTAAATGCATATGTATTTTCTTTATTCTGAAAAAAAAGGCAATAAATTCCATATTCTATTCTATTCTATTAAAAATGTAATGTCCCAACATTAAATACACTTATAAACTTACTTCACCACTTCTAATAACACAAAAATAAAAATCAATACAAATCTGATTTACATAATCAAATGTACAAGTTCGGTAGTACCAATGCGTTAGTTATTTTAGTTATTATTACTCCATACATCCATAGTAATTCTGCCGAGAGCAGTTCTTTCACTGCAATAATAGCATTTTCATGCTATGCTTTGCAGCTTTACTAGGGAATTACAGGATGATGTTGATAATGATAAGGACGATGATGATGGCCGAATGATTTTCTGGGACCGTTGGGCCCTACGATTCCTGGAATTTGTCTTACAAGTGAAGAAAACCTCCGAAAAAATCTCACCCAGGAGCCTGCCCCTACCGAAATCAAACCCGGGCCCGCTGCATGATAATGCAGCACTCTATCTCGAGACCACAGCGGTGGATTTATTATTATTATTATTATTATTATTATTATTATTATTATTAATATTATTATTATTAATATTATTATTATTATTATTATTATATTATTATTATTATTATTATTTTATTATTATTGTCCACCGCTGTGGTCTCGAGGTAGCGTGCTGCCTTGTCACGCAGCGGGCCCGGGTTCGATCCCCGGTCGGGACAGTTTTTCTGGGTGAGGTTTTTATCGGGTAAGACAAAGTCAGGAAAACTTTAAGGCCCAAAAGGTCCCCGAAATCATATGGCCATCAACATCATCATCATCATCATCATCCTTCACCGGTGTGTAAAGCAACGGGAAGCTACCACACCTACAATTCCCTAGTAAAGCTGCAAGCATAACATGAAAATGCTATGGATGAATTATTATTATTATTATTATTATTATTATTATTATTATTATTATTTATTATCCGAAATATATAAACCCTATTTAACCTGAGGTACAGTAGGGTTATAGTTTGTGTCAAAGCTGTGATTCATTATATATAATTTTATCTAAACTTATTTTTTTATAAAGTTTATTTATAAAGACATTAAAAATGCAGTTATTTTCTGTCAAAGCACTTGTGTAATGGGTGGTTCACTTAATCAGGCGGTGTTATCTAGAAGACAGGTGATTTTCAATTCTTTCGTTCTAAAACAATGAGTTAGTTTTGTCTCATGCGTATTTACGAATATATAACTTGATGTTTGAAGAGCGGCCTGAGGTGCAATGACACGATGGAAGAACTCTATAATGAACAGTGTTGAAATCTACCCTATAGCACCGTGATTTGTGGAAAATATTAAACTTTAATACATTGTAACATAATATTGACATAGCCTACTTGAGAAAATTGCATGTTCTAAAACAACCTATAAATTAGCAATTTAATTCGTGTAGTTTTATATTATGTAGTACCCTTGGAAGGTAAGTTATAGCTAGTAAATATTCTTAGCACTACACCTGCTGAAGTTTTATGAGCCTACGGATTTAATTAACTTGGATATTACATGTTTAGTTAGTCTTTTGTTTCTTTTTAAAGTAATTTTCAGACGCTGTGTATTATCCCTCTAATTGGGGGAACACTGAAAAAATAATTCTACATATTATTAAAGAAAACGTATTGATATAGGCTACGTTAACTCTTGAATTCGAAATGTATCCTGTTAGATATATCAATTGGTTTCATTCATTTAATCCGATCCGATTGAGGGTCTTTCCACTTTTCAGCGGTTGCCCTTTTACCAGCCGGCTGCTGGCCCTTCACATCTACATGTGTTAATCACAGAGGTAGATGATCAACAACCAGTGTAGGGGTGACATGTGGTTAGCATGTCGAGTCCCCCAGCCGTTATAGCTGGTTCCTCACCATGGAGCCGCTACTTATTGTAGCTACCCAATTACCTCACGATGCTGGGTGGGCACCGGTCCCATACTGGCCGAAATACCATGAGAAAATTTCTTCCCCCATGGAGACTCAAACCAGCGCAAGTCTCCTAGCTCTGGCGCCAAGGCTTCCTACCTTAACCGCTCGGCTACGGCGCGGGACTCATTCATTTAATAATTTTAATAAAACAGATGAAAACTAACGAGAAGAGATTACTTTTTTTTTTTTTTTTAGAATTTCACAATTTTCGTAATAATAATAGTTACGCACTATCTCGTTTTCACTGCGGTCCGCCACATCTAAATAACTGATATAAGATATAAGTGCTTTACGAATTTAAGGTTTAAGTCTGTTAATCGCAACACTATCCTGTTTATTGCAACAGTACCTTACGCCTAATAGCAGTACCAGTAATAGCATTAACATTTGTAGTAATAGTAGCAATAGTTCTATATATACTAGTGGCGGGGTGATGATTATGGTATAGTAAATCTTGCATGCCTAACTAACTAATGGCCGCGCGGACATATTCTCTCCATAAATCCCTATCCTGAGTTAATATTTTTCGTCAGTCATCCCCTGTACACGGTAATCTACTTCCTTCAAATCATGGTTAATGTCATTCTCGCACCCTATTCTTGGCTTATCTACTGGACGCTTTCCATCTGGATTTCCTAAAATGAGTTTACATGTCCGTCTTTCATTCCCCATTCGTGGGATATGTCGTGCTCATCGCAGTCTATGAAACCTATTCATATTACATCTGGTTTAAAATAAAGATAATGTAGCTCACTGTTTAGTAGTCTTCGCCATTTGTCTGGATGTTTCATTTCTCTTTGGTCCAAAAATTTCCTCAAATAGGCCTTCTCATAAATGTTCTCCTTCCTTAAAGTAAGAGTCCATGTTTAGCATCCATACGATATAACTGGGAAAATATCAGTTTTATAATATATTTACTTAAGCTTTCACGGCCGGAGTTAGTATGGTGATCTCGTAGAATATTTCCGGGCTGTTGGCCTTAGTCTTGAGGTTTGCAGTTCCCCAACGTTTCGCCAGAGATTGCGTCCGGCATCCTCAAGGGTTGTCTTGAGTTTTAGAAGAGGCCTATATATTTTCAATTTAACATAAAACTGTTAACATTCCCAGTATACCTTCACGATTGTCAAAAATATTTTTCTTTTTCCTTATGATTTATCCACCTTAAGAATTCTTATTATATATATTCTAAAAATATCGCTTTCTTTTCGGAATCATTTGATAAAGAATCGATAATTTATTTATTTTTCTGGAATAGATGCTAAATTGTAAATTATAGACTCATGCTGTGTAATATAACATCCATGGTTTTCTCCCAAGGGCAGGTTCTTCACAGCAAATTCAGAGCATGTAACATAATAATAGGTAAATTAATCCTGGTATATTTGGACATCTAATGTAAATATCTAATAGAATCCCTAAGATCTTGGAATGGAAAATAGATACGAAAAGAAGAAAGGGAAGAACTAAAGATGGATGGACGATGTGAGAAGAGGTATGAGTGAATTGAGGACGTTCAAGACCTCTACAACTGAAGAAGGCGAAATTCTTGAAGGTGACTGTATTGTGGAAAACCACTGTATTGTGGATAAATTCCGAAATAAACAATTATAATAATAATAATAATAATAATAATTATTATTATTATTGTTATCATCATCTTCATCATTATCATAATCGTTCACGAATATAGGCCATTTGTTGACCTGTTTCGGCCTCAATAGAAACACCATCCAAAAGTATTTTGAGTGAACGTCCTGGTCTTCTTCTTCCTGCACGTTGATAGCTTAACATTTGCTTGGGTATCCTGTGATCCTCCATTCGATGGACATGTTGCATCCATCCTGATTTATAATTAGAAATTGTGTCTTCTAAAGGTTCCATGTGTAGTTCTTCTAAAATGTCTTCACTTTTTTATGATCTTGTGGCATAAGTATAAATATTTAACCTCGCTTCTACTACCGTTGGAACCGTTATATTGTTGCTTACTATTTTGATTGGAAAGCATAGATTGTTCAAATTGTGACATCTTTGCCCGGGCCCATAGAGGCAAAGAGGAATTCAACTTTCTTTACTAAATTCCCCAATATGTAATGTTTTCTGAGTTATAAAATACAATCGTGGAAGCTTTGAGATAAAGGAACTAACACACGCTTGATCAAGCTTTTGGAATTTGTCTTTGATATCTGACTTATGCTAACTACTGAATGAATAGGCATAAGTAAAAAGCACAACTAAAGCTTTTAATGCGAGTCAAAATATAGTCAGATATAATATAAAGATAAATAAATAAATATTCGATTTACAAAGAAAAGAAATCATAATAGATCATCTATACAAAAAGAAAATATGATATAAATCAACATACATACATACATTATCACTCGTATATAATTATTATTATCATTATTATTATTATTATTATTATTATTTTTTATTTATTTATTTATTTGGCAGGTTTCACAATGTTTCACATCTTCCTCTACGCCCAATTAACCTACTGTCATTCTCCTCCTCCTCATCTCTCTGTCATTCCTATCCCCATCGTCCAATCCTTTTTTCCTCATGCTATTCAAAAAACACCACGTTATTTTTGGCTGTCCACTTCTTCTTTTTCTACAAAGTGGCACCCATTCTAGTATTCTTCTTGGGAATCTGTAATCTGCCATTATCTTTCTACATGCCCTTACCATTTTAATCGTTTGCTTTTTTATGAAATCCACAACTGAAGTTTTAACATTCATATTTTGTTTAATTAAGCTGTTTCTTATTTTATCTCTAATATAATATAATAATATTATTATTATTATTATTATCATTATTATTATTATTATTATTATTATCATTATTGAAGATACAACTATTTATACATTATTATTTGCAGATGACCAGTCGGTTATAGCACAGGATTATGAGGATCTGGAATATATGAGTCGAAAACTCATAGAACAGTATATTAAATGGGGTTTAAAAGTAAATTTGAATAAATAATTTTATGATGATGTAAAGAAAGATTTAATTTTGGAATATGGAATGGGATATTTCAAAGGACGTGAAGAATGTAATTACCTGGGGATCAAAATTAACTAAAAGAGTACCCACGAAAATGACATAAAATATAGATTTATTCAAAAGGGCAGATCTGTGATAGCAATGTACCGTTTAACATTGAACATAAGAATATATATCAACCAAATTTATAAATTTATAATTCGAAGCACGCCAACGTACGGTTGTATAAAATTTGAGTTAAAAACTTATGTCTACTGAATTGGTTTGTTTTAGACGCTCAAATAGACATTCTAAATTGGAAAAAATCATAAATACAATCATCAGACAACACATGAAAGCCCAAAAGCCTTTTTTAGGTTTTGTGAGATAGATAGATAGATAGATAGATAGATAGATAGATAGATAGATAGATAGATAGATAGATAGATAGATAGATAGATAGATAGATAGATAGATAGATAGATAGATAGATAGATAGATAGATAGATAGATAGATAGATAGATAGATAGATAGATAGATAGATAGATAGATAGATAGATAGATAGATAGATAGATAGATAGATAGATAGATAGATATATAGATAGATAGAAACCTCTGCGGCCATCACTTAAGTGTTGGCGGTGAGCGATCCATATTGGTCCTCCTTAATAGGTAGAACCCCGGGTTCCTGTAAAATACATTAGCCCCATACAAACAACTAGAATCGTACAATGCCAAAGGCAAGATTATCCAGATTAGTTTTGGAATGGATTCCCCCAGGGAAAGGAAAGAGTGGTCAACCTAGATTTAAAGTGATGGATTATATAAGAAGAAATATGAGGGAGATAGGTCTGGAATAATTGGAATGGGAAGATAGAGAAGAATGGAGAAATAAGATAAGAATTTAAGAGGCTTTGAGCTCAGGAATATGTTTTATTACATTGTAAGCCTATTTATAAATAAATTATTATTGTTAAACAAACTGAAAATTGAAAAAAAAACTGTAATTAATACGTGACATTTAAAAATGTGTTTTATACTTTGGGGGAAGGTAGTTTGGAGTAAGTGAATCTTAGAGGGCGCACGTGCCAACGGTATCACAAGTCGCCGCGGAACAACTGACCTAGACTATAGTGCTCCTACTATGTGCCGTATTGACTAGAGGATAAAACTCATTCCCTCTAAAAGCATTTGAGTGCCTTTCTATCCACTCACTCCCTTACACAGATTCAAAATGAATACATCTCTCTCACTCCTACTAAAAGCACCTCATCCCTTCCCCCCTCCCTCACATCAACTTGTTGGGAGTGGTTGCTTTTTCTATTTTGGAAAGGGGGGGGGGAGAAACTAACAGCAACTCACCGGTGTATTTCACCGGGTATTGTTCACAAAATGCACCTTAATTTTAACGTCAGTTTATGACGGTTCTTGAAAAAACAAAATATTACGAAAACTCATAACGAACTTTAATTTCTACAGAAACCAATTTTTACATAAACTGTTAGAGAAGAAAACTTGTAATTAAGTATTTGCATCATACAATATTTAGCTTAATAAATATAATAGTTATCAACAACAGCAGCATCTAGGATTAGACCTTAAGGTCTGTTCCTATCTCATGTTGGAATTGTTCTGTCCAGCTTTTACTGAGTCTTCTTACATTTCTTCGTCCTAGTGGTTTATAGTGACTATTTAACTCATGCCCCAAATGGGAGTCAATGACCAATCACGTTTCAATGATTTCTGTTTTACAACCAATCAGAGTCGTGTTTCACGAAATATTTATCAGTGTTATAATTACCATATATTAAACAAAGCTCCTCCTTTTTAATATTCTGAACAGGTCTGGCCGTTATTTTGCAGTGACTGAGCCTATAAGAAATACGGCTACCAGATTGTATATATAGTGCATACATGTCAACATTTGTAGCAATTTATTATACCACCAAAAAAGAAACCACTGTTTGACTTTCTTAAATGTATTTTTTCCCAGGTAATAATCCAGAAAAATATAATTGTATATATTTACATCATACGACATCAGAAATGAATTAATATACAGATTGATGTTTCATTTTTTCTCCACTAGAGAGCATTCTTACAATATTGCGTTCCTTTGGCAATAAATAGTATGATCTGGTTGCAGTGATAAACAAAAGAAGCAGTAGAAGCGTACCTATCGTTTCTCATTTGTTTTCAACACATCGCCGTTTGCATTAAATATATAAATATTTTGAAATAACTACAGTTAAATAATGATTTGTGAGTAAACAGCTTAATTTTATTCGTTAAATAGTCCTAACAAATGCCACTCTTGATTTCCAAATTCTCTAGATAAATTCACTCCTCACTTCGTGAGTCGTGAATTTATCGATAATTTGGAAATCACTCGTGGCATTACTTATGACTATTTAACTCATAGACCGATAATCTTGCCTCTTCCTATTGATAATCTTGCCTCTTCCTGTTGATAATCTTGCCTCTTCCTGTTGATAATTTTGCCTCTTCCTGTTCGTAATGAGAGATATCTCCGCAAATTAACTTCTTTGGCAGGATATCGATTGAACAATGTACGATCGATATGGCACAACAAGAAAGAACTTAAAAAATTACCAAGAAAAAAGTTAGTTCTGTTGCTCTAGAAAATGTATTAATTGTTGTATAATGAATCTGCATTAATGTTAATAGTCATTTATCATACAATTTATTATCTGCTATTGATTTTTCCCAAGCCCAAAGAGATTTAACAGTAAATGTATGATATGTATAACTATACGTCCGGCTTAGAAATCGTCCGAAACTAAGATCGGAATACATAACCTCACTTTGTCGTTCGTGGTTTTTTTTTTTCAGAAAAATACAACCTCTTGTTAGATACTGTTGAATAATCTGTTTCGGGATTCCCTTGTTATCCATTCTATTGGTGTGGTCCATCCATTCATCTCTGTATTGTGTAATTATATCTAATAGTTTTAATATATTTAGTTATCTTCGCATATTTTTCGTCTCGTATAGTAATTATACTTTGAGAAACATTTAAAGAATTAAATTATTTTATTTTGTAGACATAAGGGAGAGAATTGCCTTGGACCTATGGTTGTATTTCATGGATACGAAATACGAACTCTTACTTTAACGAAGGAGTAAAATTACGAGTAATTGTGAATAAAGTTCTTAGGAAAGTTTTTGGACCAAAGAGATATGAACAGACAGGCGAATTCAGAAGAGTACATAACAGTGAGCTACATGATTTTTATGGGAAACCAGATATAATAAGAACGGTTAAGTATCGTAGAATGCAATGGGCAAGACATGTAGTACGAATGGAGAATGAAAGAGAGGCATGGAAACTCGTACAAAAATCAGAGGGTAAGGACGTCATGGGCAGGCCAAGAATGATGTGGGAGAATAATATTAATAATGATTTGAGAAAATTAGATTTTACAGGGGATTATTGGAAAATACAGTATTAGCTCGATATAGGGATTTATGAAAATATTATGTCCTTGCGGCCAAGAACCTACGGGTTCTATAGAGCTTGTAAGTTAGTTAGTCCTGTTGTTTGTATCTATGTATATGTTCAGTATTTTTTAAATATTTAATAAATTATTAAATTATTATGACAGATAAATTGATTCATACTATTAAAAACTCATATTTTTAGGTTTTCCTAAAAGGATAAATTAATAGTATATTACGATGCGAGGTTGGGAAGTGGTTTTTACAGAATAGAGGAAAATGTTTAAAAACCGAGCGATAGCGAGGTTTTTAATTTCCGAGATTCTGTAAAATACTTCACAAACATGCGTTGTACATTATTTTTTGCGCGATGGTATTTTCAAAATAATAAATAATAGTACACTAATAACATCTTTGTTGGAAATATTTGCGTTCATTATAAACAACAATGTTTATTAGTTGAGACTACAGCAAGCCGTGACACCAATCGGTGATAAAATGGTGGCAAGTACGTATTTAATTGTTTTTATATTGTTTCAAATAACGTTCAGTTCATATAAAATGCAGTGATTTGTTTCATATATTGTATATTAACACTACCTTTTGGATATATGATTGTATATACATTATATGTCCGCCGCTGTGGTCTCGAGATAGCGTGCTACCTTGTCACGCAGCGGGCCCGGGTTCGATCCCGGTCGGGCAGTTTTTCTGGGTGAGGTTTTTATCGTGGGTTTTTCCTCATCTGTAAGACAAATGTCAGGAAAACTTTAAGGTCCAAACGGTCTCCGAAATTATATGGCCATCATCATCATCCTTCACCAGTGTGGAAAGCAACGGGAAGCCACCACACCTACAATTCCCTAGTAAAACTGCAAGCATAGCATGAAAATGCTATGATTGCATTGAAGGACGTGCCTTCGAGCAGAATTACTATGGATGGATACATTATATGTAGTATACATAAAGGGCAGTGGTTTTTCTTCCCGCACGAGGTTTGTAATATGTAATATTACAATATAGTTATTTAGGTTGGCAACCCTGAAATGTAGGAAGTTGAACTTTCAATCATGGTCGCCATTGCTGTATGTACGACAAAACGCATTATCGTGCAAAAAAATAATACTAATTAGACTGATAGATTGAGCATTTCATTTGATGCCCAGTGCTTTCGTACTAAAGTATCGAAATCTAATAATTGTTTGGTTATTCAGAAAACCAGACTGGACGGTCGTAGTATTTGAATCTGGAACTTCTTAAATACGTATATTAAATGCCAAGGTCTGAGCTTTCTCGCTAAGTTAATTTATTTTTATTTATATATTTTAGTCTCTGCTAGTTATGAAATTTTTAATTAACATTTTAATTAAAGGAGAGGAAATGTGTTTCCTTGATTTCATCTCCTACCTGATGTACAAATCTTGATTATTGAAATTTCGTTGTAGTTGTGAACTGCTCTTGAGCACAAAGGGAAGGACCACAATCGATAAAGCACAATAGCAGGCAAATCAATAATAAATTTATGGCTACAGTTCCGAAACAATTTCCTTAATTCCCTCGACGTGAAAGCTTCATTACTCCGATGCATTGCATGATTTTACTTCCACGTTGAGAAATACTGATCGTCTCTATCTCTCCCCCTCTATATCTTTCTTTCGTTTCCTCTCTCTTCATTCTTATTCCTCTTCCTTTTTGAGTCATCTTCTCTACTTCCTCCTCGAATCCAAACTTCTTTCTCTCCTATCCCTCTCTCATCATTCTATTTCTCCTCTTTTTCGCCGTCTCTCTCTCTATCTCTCTCTCTCTCTCTCTCTCTCTCTTCTGTATCCTCAATACATCTATCCCTCTATCTTCTCTCAATCTCTATACTTCTCTATCTCTCCCCAAATTTCTCACCTATTTTGATATCTGTTCATTCCCTTTTTCACTCTCTCTCTCTTTATTTCTCTCTCTCTCTTTATTTCTTCTCTCTCCTCTCTTATTTCTCTCGAATCTCTCTCTCTTGAACCTAATATTTTATTTGAATATCTCATTCTTTCTCTATGTCAGACTCTCTTCCCTTTCTCATCTCTTCTCGCTCTCTCTTCTCTATCTCTCTCTCTCTCTCTCCTCTCTCTCTCTCTCTCTATCTCTCCAGAAATTACGCACACCACCCACCCACACACACACAACACGCACATATTATGTCTCTTTTAGATCGAAGACAAACGATCAAACATCAAAATGCAATTATTCTTTTGAATACGTACCATGAATATATAAATACATTTTGATATGAAAATCATTGCGTTTTTAAATCTGAAGATTCTTTTATAGAAGTTCATCGAATATAACTTACAGTGAAATTCTTTGAAATGTCATTTAAATATTAAATACAGTTATCTGATGTGAATTTTATTTTTTTTTTAATTTCAATTCATCCTAGTTATACATTTAACCAAACGTTTAATGTAATTGAACTCCTACAATATTTTAAATATAAAAAAGTATATTTAAATTATAGGCCCTAACTACATTTTGAGGTTTAAATAATCACAGTTGTATCCGACAATTTTATTTCTCAGGTAATTTATTACACATTTTATAAATCTAAAAATTTGCTTATTTTCTAGTATTATCTGATTGCAGTGAACATTAAATATTTTTTAATCAATACCACCAGGTTGTCATTACGACATTTATACTATTCTTTCCTGGCATCGCGTACTTGTAACCCACTTCTGAGGTTGGGGCGCTTGGAAGGAGGAGTTACCCTGGCCCCGATGATATGATGGGTGATGATGTTAATGATGCGCCTTAGAGAGGCCTTAACTAACTTAATCTAACTGAAATGAACGAATATAATGATAATGGTCATATAGTGTTTGGGGACAGTTTAGGTCTTAAATTTTCCCTGACATTAGTCTTATAAGTGAGGAAAAACCCCGAAAAAATCCTCTCCCAGGAAAATTGTGCCGAGCGAGGATCGAATCCGGACCCGCTGGGTGACAAGCCCACAGCGGGGGACGTCTCATTTTAGTTTTATTTACTGGGACTAAGGGCCAGTTTCACCAAGAGAGGTAATTGTACTACGCCAGTTTAAGCTATGCATTATACATGAGGAAAACTGGAGTAATACAGTTACCTCTGTTGGTGAAACTGACCCTAAGTGGCAGAATCGAACATTTTGCGCCGATAGGCTGTTTAGATTAATATAAAGAAATCAATATTTTTTGCTGATAGCTGTAAGTTGTAAGCTTGTGATCGTTATATATATGCAAACCACCGTAAAAGCAGACAATCAGTATCACATACCGCGTCAGTATTTGAACTGTAGTCTTGGCTCCGATTGGAAGACAGGCGAAACAAACATTGCCTCTGCTTCTCATACAACTCTTTGTCCACCTCATCACCCCGTTATATTTCTACTCGCTTCCATTCGCTATCTTCACACTATAACTTCAATACACAATCGAGAGAAATTTTAACTCTAGCTGTTACTCTACAACGAACAACTCACTACTCCTCATACTTCCTTGTTTCAGCCACTCGACTCTAGAATTCACATCCCTCGTACATCAAGGACTGTCCGACTAAAAAAACAGTTAAAAAACTTACTACGTATTTCCTTAGACAATATAATACATAACTATGTTTCCATGTATACTTTTATTATTCGTTTATATTTTAAACTGTCTTTACCAAGTCAATTACTTAATCAAATGATAGAGTATTATTATTATGATTATTATTATTATTATTATTATTATTATTATTATTATTATTATTATATTATTATTATTGTTGTTGTTATTATTACCATTTTTTCTTCCTTTCCCTTGTCAACTCTATATTGTGTAGCCTATGCCCATTATGTGTCATTAATGAACATGTAGATAATTCATAATTATTATATGTATAGTTTAACCCTGTTGAAGTGGAAGAGAAACTTTACGGTCTTAACTCCATTACGTAAAATAAATTCCCACCGTGGTCGAGTAGCTAAGGCATCTTGTTTTGGAATAACATTCCGGGACGCGCTCTGATTCCAATCCACGTAGAGGAAAAAATTTTCTCGTGGAAATTTGGCTCGTTTATTGAATCGGTGCTCACCTAATATCGTGAGGATTTTGGGTAGCTATGATTGGTACGCAATAGCCACTTGTAAGGGTTTTATATTACTTATGCAGTATTTAAAATAAAAATTTAACTAGGTATTTGGTACCGCGTCATTGTAAAATATCAGGCAATGAAATGGCTGATAGTGCTGCAAAAGATGGTACAAAGTTATAACAAATCAATCTTTTAGTTTCATTAATTCAAGTAAAAATAATGATCACTCTTTGAATGATAATTTTTTCAATTAAAAATTGTGATTAATTCTTCATAAAAAATCACTCAAATAAAAATCAGACTGAATAAAATACGTTTTTCTCAAGTTGTTTATAAAAATGGTAATTCTGCAATATTAAATTGTACGTGTATTAAGTTAATAATTTTGTACTTAGCTCCCCTCTTACTGTACTTCGTTATTGTAAGAATGATTAGCGTTGCTAAGTTAGCAGACAAGCTAACTATAATTTTTTTTTCCGAGCAGTCCTAACAAATCCCCAATTATGTAAACAATTCAGCAGACAGTTTATTCCTGATAGTCAGTGTGTTCACATAATTTAAAATAATACAAGTTGAAGATAATATAGTTCGAATTAAAAACTCGGGCATCGGCGGAACTTCGATATAACAAGTAAGTGAAGTGCAAAAATTGTAAAAAAAATCTTATTGGTGTCACAAAATTAAAATTATAATATAAAATTATAAAATTGTTACCTAATAGGTCCGTCATCTCAACTTTGAAAACTATTGATTTTCTGTAGGCCTTTCGGGACTAGTCCCGTCATCAGCAGAAGGAGCAGGAGATAAGGTCTTTATCTGCTGGTCCTGAATTCAATACTGGTGTCTATGTGTGCAACATGAAACGCCACATTGTCAAACTTGTCTAGGAGAGAAAATTCGCTAAAACGAAAAATAATTGTTAGAACCAATGTGTAAAGTAAATTTTGCAGTCAAATTTTATATTCCAGTATCTAAGACAATTTTTCATTTATTATTTATTATTATTATTATTATTATTATTATTATTATTATTATTATTATTATTATTATTATTATTATTATTGTTGTTGTTGTATTTTTGTGTTTTGTTGTTGATCGAAAATATTTTGCTCAGAAATAATGATCGATATGTTTTCTTTTCAGCTGTTGATTACAAAATAAAAATAACTTTTGATAAAAATAATAAAATTATTTTTAAAAATTGCCAGATAAGAATTTCGCTAGGATTTAATTTTTACTTATTTATTTCTAATAATCGATTTTAAATCTTAGTTACGGCTGTTGGAATAACAGCTATGTTTTCCTGATTACAACATAACGGGACATATGCGCATTTACTAAGGTTTTAGAAATTGCTACTAATTGTCTTCATACTTGCAATTTCTCTATCTTTGATTTAAGAAAAAAAACTTTCGTAGGAGCCAAATTATAACCTAATTCTAGAAAATCTAGAAAATCAAACATTCTACATCCAGAGAATCTCTAACTTCCTTCAACTGAAATTTTACCTGGTCACCTTTAATATTCTCTATACATTTCATATCTTATATTCTTACATTTTTTTCAACTGCAGAGTTATATTGTCGGTGGTCTGGGGTTGCTTGTGTTTTTCGCCTATTCTCTTTTTTACGAGTTATTTGTGATTCGCCACCCCTTTGCAAAAGTATACAATTACAATATAAAATAAAAATTATGCACGTTCTTCGATTGTAAGATGACAGGTTATCAAAGCAGATTCTTATGTGCCATCCCACAGAAAGATGAAGAGACACAAAATATTAACGGAAGTTTTTTTCTTTTTAGCCCGAAATGGGTCAAAGTAATGGTCCAACTTCTTGAAATGATAATCATGATGATTCTTGTAAATATCCATATATTTATTAAAAACAATTACCTGAAAGGAAGAATGCCTATGACGATCCTTGTCCGACTTCTGAAGTGTTATATTCTAATATGTGCGTTTAAAAATATAATAAATTGTAGGCACTGTAAACTGAATTATCTAAAAGTAATATAGTTCAAAAAAACATTTAAACATATTGAAACCTTGATAAAGGACTTGTACACTGAGACTTTATGTGTTTATTTTATTTTCAGATTTCTGGTTGCTGTGAGGATTTTGTGTGATCAAGGCCCCCTCTGGGGCTAACGTGAACTGCGAACTGGATACTATAACTGTTAGGACAAGAACGGCTTCACGTAAAGGTAAGTTCCGCAACTTATTTGATGACCAGACATAAATATCTCTGTAAATGTCCAAAGTAAATACCTAATAACATTTCATTGACACATTTTAATTAATTTAGACATTTCTAACTTGACTCAATGTTTTTTGTTACAATACGTTTTAGATAGAGGAAGTAATATTTCACAGATTTTTTCCTTTAACATTTTAGAAAATGCATAATGCAGTTTTAATGCAACCAGTTATCCATGCCTGACATTATTAAATCTTTATTTAATTTTTCCTCTTCATTTTATTTGTGCTAAATGCAATAGCATTATCAAAAATGAAAATCTTGTCATATTTTTTTTATTCAATGCCCCAGGTTGTCATTTTGACATTCTGGTGTTCGCTCCTGGCATTGGCGTAATTCTGTGGCACCATGCATAAAACCCATAACCCTCAAATTTAAAAAGATGAGTTAATATTATTAATGTAATATTGGAGCTGTCATTTATCATCCCTCAAATTTTGATTGCTGTACAATTAGTTAAACAGAAGATCCAGAGATGGACAACACATTGGAGGTTCACTTCGGATAGGAAACCTCCATGCATGAATCTTCATTTTCTCATAACTACTTAAATGAGGACTGGTTTCATGCATGGTGCCACAGAATTGTAACCCACTTCTGAAGTTAGGGTACCTTGATGGCGGAGTTACGTTGCCCCAATGATATGATGGATGATACATGATAATGAAGCGTCAAGAGAGTTCTTAAAATAAACTTAACCTAAATTCCAGATCATGGGCAACCATAGGGATAATTCCCTTTAAGGAAAAATTCGTATGGGTTGACCGGGAATCGAACTCGGGACCTAATGAAAGGTAGTCAGTAACGCTGACCACTAGCCCATGAGGCTGGTCATCTTGTCATATTTTACATTCCCATACGTATAAAAATTGTAAATTATTGCACAATAATGTTCTGCGCATTTTTTCCATGAAAACCGACCATTTTAACTTTTCTGATTACATCTTTGGTCACAGAAAATGAGTTCTTAAGTCTAAAACCGGCCAAATTGAGTTTAATGTGCTGTAATCATATTCTAAGCCTTCTGCGTATTATTGTAACTCATGACTAATACTATCCTAATTGTAAAGATATAGGTTTATTTTTATTATCTCGTAAACTAGTGCGTGTTCTTGGATTAAAAAGTACTTCCCTGAAATGTTGTTACTTTATACTTATTCCCTGTAACCATAGATGATTACTGCAAATGATATTAAAGAATAATCCGATAAAAAATAGGTTTTTTTCAACTAATTGTGTTAGTCTCCTCCATAAAAATATAAATTAATGAACAAGTAAACTTCTCTATAGTTTTTTTCAAAAACAATTTTGGCCATTCTATGCCACCTGTGAATATTCGATCGAAGAACAAGTGATTGTAAATCATGTTGGCCAATTTGAAAATATACGTTCCCGCTAAAGCTAACTGCCAACATACTTACATGTAACAGAATTCTATCCCAGGAATCCGTCTATATTAGTGGACAAGTTAAGCTGAGAAAATAAGCTAGTTAATTACACCAGATTAATTCAGCGTCCACTTGTTTGTTAGCGAGTTTTTGGGATAAGTTGACTATACTGTCTGAGAAATGAATAATACATATTTTACATTGTAAATATGGTGATTTTAGGTTATTTTTAGCTCGACTTCTCGCTTCGTTTAAAGCATTTTTAAAGAAAAATCAGCATATATATTTCTTTTTCTTCTTCTCCTTCTTCCTTCCAAGTATTAGGCCAAGGCCTGTTTCGATCCTATAGAAAATTTTCCCTCCAGCGTCTTCCGGGAAATTCTCGTATAAGACTTGAAAGCATAATAATAGTCGCTTCGATTGGTTGCTGGCCAAAGGAAGGCAAGACCAGTGATGGGGCTGCCATCTTATAGCCCCTGGTCAGGCTTTTCTGGAGAAGAAAATAAAGGAAAGAAGAAATGGAAGAAAGGAAAGACTCCCTAGCCCTGGGATGTCCTAATAGCGTCGGGGTCGAAAAAAACAAGAGTTAACCAAGAGAGGTTAGATAGTAAAGTTAAAAAAGTGCAAAACACAAGTAAGTGGAAGAAATGTTTTGCTCAGCTAGGGCACCTTGTGGTCGCCATCCACATATCCCCTTGATGAGGACCCCTGAGGGAGCATATCTCTTCTTCTTCTTCTTCCTTCCAAGTATTAGGCCAAGGCCTGTTACGATCCTATAGAAAATTTTCCCTCCAGCGTTTCATAGGACGGCCCAGTGATCTTCGTCCTCTTGGTATATAATTATAAACAGCTTTGGGGATCCGATTTGAACTCATTCTTTCAAGATGGTGTTACCAATTTAGTTGGTACTGTTTAATATATTCCAAAATTGGCGTAGTCTTCAATTCTTTTAAGATATCGGTGTTCCTTTTCCGATCCCATCTGGTGTAACCCGCTGTTCTGCGCATGAATCTCATTTCACAAGCCGTTATTCTGCTTTCATGTTGTTTTTTTAGTGTCCATGTTTCACTACCATAGGTCAACACTGTTCTAGCCAAAGTGTTATATAAACGTAATCTGGTGTTTTTTTGTACAAGGGATGGTTTCATAACTTGATTAATAATTCCTAAACTTATATTATAATTAGTAACTTTTTCAGGGATATCTTTTTCATCCCAGATAGAGAGATAATATCCAAGATGTTTAAATTGATTAGATCTCTCTAAAATTTTATTCAGGAGACAGATTTTACTTTGTATGGGGTCCTTCCCATGAAATGCCATAATTTTAGTTTTGTTAATTGATATTTCCATATTAAATTTGGCACCTATTTTTTGTAAATTATAAATTGATCGTTGCAAATCATTTTCGGAAAGTGCCAGAAGAGCTAAATCGTCTGCAAAAAGAATAGCATCGAGTTTGAGGTTCCTATTGATGGGTATATATCCTCGTTGTGTTTTCCTCCATTCATGTATTAATTTATTCATGTATATAATGAAAAGCACCGGTGAAAGTCCACATCCCTATCTTACACCAGTGTTGATGGAGGATATCTCTCAGATAATTATTCACATATTGCGGAAATAAATTGCATGTGTTTTCTTTTTATATTTGTATTTATGTAGGTGGCAGTGTAGCATAGAATCCCCACAATTTTTAATTAAAGTCTGTAAGGCAGTGCGATTACATTTACTTCAAATAACTCGAACGTATAATCCACGTATTTATTGGTCTTTTATTTTAACCTCGTATAAATGGCGAACACAAAAAAAGAGTAATCCAACGAGAAATATATATTCGACTTAGGTTTTGTTCCCATTCCTACTTTTACAGTAATTGTATTAGATCCGGAACGTATTCAAATTAGATATGTAAGTAGTTTACACCTTCAAAAAAAAAAAGACACCAAAGCCAAAGATTTTGGCTAGGGTTCGCAAACAGACGCATTTATATTAAAACGTTTTACATTTCCCGTTGATATCTATGGAAAATGTAATGCACAAATACCACGCCAAACATACACATGATCTACTTAAGGAAAATCTCTCTTCAATAGATTTCTCGTTTTGTTTTCATTAAGGTAGGCTATAACTCGCATGTAAACAGCAGCAAAACGTTTAACTACATGGTGGAAGGAAGGTGGACATTTGGGTTATAACTTTTTGGACTTTTCTGAAATAAAATATTTCCTGTACAACGAATGGGTGAACTTTTACTTAAAACCATTGAAAAGGCCTTAATTTCACTGAGCTTCAAGAAAAGGTCACCCCCAAATTAATATCAAATATGAAATAAAGGCCTTTTTCAATGGTTTTAAGTAAAAGTTCACCCATTCATTGCAGAGGAAATATTTTACACCTATTCGTTGCACAAGAAATATTTTATTTTACAAAAGTCCAAAAAGTTATAACCCTAGTGGGCATATTTCTTCAATCATTTGTGTTCACACTGGTTCAGTAAGCTTCCAATAAAATAAATACCATCTTTTTTTTTTTTGCGATTGGCTATTAATCGTGAAAACTTGAATGCATGCTTCTTCATGTCATATTAACCGGGTACCTTAAACTTGACATATATTGGAGGATGTATCCAGGGAGATATGTTTTGAAGCTTGAGACTCGATTAGGCTACGTTGTTGTGCGACTAAAAGTAGCCCGTGTGAAAGGTGCCAGTTAGGTATATAAAGTAGTGTACATGTAATGGAGAGTATGACGTAATCCCAGAGAGAAATGTCGGGTGTTGGTAGTAATTAGGTCAATGTGTACATCACTCCAATAATTACCTGGTACTCGCACTGCAGTCCACAAGGGAACACCTCCATAATTGCCAACACCTCAAGAATCTAATAAATATCTCATTTCCTTTCTTTATTAATTACTTCCTCAGCACGTTATAATACGAGGAACTCCACGATCCATTCAGGTGAAAAGTGACATAAATCAATAATAATAATAATAATAATAATAATAATAATAATAATAGTAATAATAATAATAATAATAATTTAGTTTCATAAGTATACGGTATACTTATCGTACCAATTTATAAGATGTTACACCTTTAGACAAAAAATGAGTCATCTCTTGAACGCACATTTCTTCTAAGTCCTACTCGGCACAGCGCTGGATTCAAACTAGGAATCTTGTCATAATTGTGCAGTCCCTGAGCTACTGTGTTATGTGGCATGAACTGAAGACACCCCTACGTGTCCTGTTAGGTCAGCGGTAAAGCATGCAGTCACTGTTTCTGTTAATGAAGATCGCAGGTTCGCGTCCTCAATTATGCAGTTTTTTTCGTGATAGTTGTATTAAAATGTTTTTTAAGTCTTAGTCTTAGTCACTGGCACTATCGAACCCGTAGGTTCATGGCCGCACGGACATAAGCTCTCCATACATCCCTATCTTGAGCTAATGCTTTCCAATCATTCCCTGTATAATTTACTTCCCTCAAATCATAGTTAATGTTGTTCTCCCACCTCATTCTTGGTCTACCAACTGGGCGTTTTCCTTCTGGCTTTCCTACAAGAATTTTCCATGCACGTCTTTCATTCCCCATACGCGCAACATGTCCTGCCCATCGCAGTCTACGGGACTTAACTGTTCTTATTATATCTGGCTTCCTATAAAGACCATGTAGTTCATTGTTATGTAGTCTTCTCCATTCACCTGTCTGTTCATCTCTCTTTGGTCCAAAAATTTTCCTAAGAACTTTATTCTCAAATACTCGTAATCTCCTTTCCTCCCTTAAAGTAAGAGTCCATGTTTCGCACCCATATAATATAACTGGTAGAATAATAGTTTTATATATTTTCAGCTTAACGTTTTTTGAAAGGAGTTGGGACATCAAAAGTCTCTGCAATGCATAATAGCATGCATTTCCAGAATTGAGCCTATGTTTAATTTCTTTGTGCATCTCATTCCTATTTGTGATTATTGTTCCTAGGTATTTGAATTCAACCAAATCCTCAAAATTTCCCTCATTTGTCATTAGCTGTCCATTTCCATTATATAATGTATTTCTACGTGTGACCATATATTTAGTTTTACTGATATTTACTTCCAGTCCTAATTTCTTAGTGTTACTCAATAGTGTGTGCGTGTTGGCCTTTAGTATCTCCTCGCTATCGGCCAGTAGTACTACATAATCAGCATAAACTAACAGCTTATTAATACCATTCAGTTGTAAGCCTTCCTCATTCTCTAAAGATTTAATGGCATGCTCTAGTACAAAATTAAATAGTAGAGGAGATAGTGCATCTCCTTGCTTCAACCCATTCTGGATTTCAAAAGTGTCTGAAAACTGTTTGCCTACACGCACCCTACTCGTTGAGCCATTTAGACACATTCGTATAAGTCTAACTAACTTTTTAGGAATTCCGAACTCCAGCAGGATACTATATAACTTCTCCCTCTTAATTGAATCATATGCTTTTTTGAAGTCTACATATAGTTGATGTACAGTACCATTATATTCCCATTTCTTTTCTAAAATCTGTCTTATACTAAAAATCTGATCTGTTGTAGACCTGTTTCTTCTAAATGCACATTGATGATCTCCTACAATGTCATCAATATAGGGAGTAAGTCTGCTTACTAATATATTTGTTAGAATTTTGTACGAAGTTGAAAGTAATGAGATGCCCCTATAAGCTTGTCGGAAATCAGTTTTCATCCTCCTTTCTGCTAAATTGGTACGATAATTGAGTCCTGCCATTCCATCGGAAAGAGCTTCTTTTTCCCAAATCATACGAAGCAACCAGCGTATCTTGTCCATCAATTTTTCTCCCCCTGATTTTAGCAGTTCTGCTGGATCTCATCTGAACCTGATGCTTTATTACCTCTTTTCAATTTTTTCAATTGCCATTTCAACCTCTAATGCACTTGGCTCAGCGACTAACATTTCTGCTGTCTGTAACTTATCCTCCTCACTGTCACTGGTTCTGGATGTACATTTACAGACTAGCTGATCTAAAATAACTTTTGACATCTATGTTAGGTATCCTCTTGGCATCTGCAATCAAGTATCCCCACCCTTGTTCAGATTCACGCATTATGTTTGTTCTAGCCTGAAACCACCCTATCTTCTATTTACGAATTCCCTGATATAATCTGTCAGAGATGTTTCATATTTTTTGCATTCATTTCAAGATCATTAATCTTCTCTCTCAAATATTCCCTCTTCTTACTCTTTAGTAACTTGGTGGTTTCCCATCTAACACGAACCCAATTGCTTAAAATTGACCTCATTTGGCTCGTTTAACCATTTAATGTTTACACCGATAGCTTTCTTTTCGTCACAATGGCGGCACAATCATCATCAAACCATTTCTTGTTTTGCCTCTTTTTTTAAAACCAACCAATGCTTTCTGATGGCTGACGCAATTAATAGTATATCTGTATAGCCTCCGCATTCTTTATTTATATAACGTTCTTCTGAGTTTGCCACATTGTCATCTGAAGATTCCAGTCCTTTTCACTCTATTAGCAATTTTGATTTGGTATTCTTGTCCGCATTTCATCATTTTTCAAGGGGATTTTTTACCAAATCTCTCATATAGTATACAGAATCATCTTCAGCGTTTGTTCCTCTCATAAGCGATAGCCGTTGTCTGATTTTCACCTTGACCAGATGATGATCTGAATTGCAGTCTGTCCCTCTAACTGATCTAATATCATGATGCTACTGTGCCAGCTTTAATTTCCACTAATACACGATCTAGCTGGTTCCGAGTTTCTCCATCTGGGGACGTCCAGGTGTTTTTATGAAGATTCTTATGCTGAACTGTGGTGCTCTTAACAATGAGATTCTTTGATGTGGCAAATGGGACTAATCTAACCCCGTTGTCGTACTACTATCTTCCATGAAGACTGATGTTGCCTATTGTTGGTTTGAATATATCTCCCCGCCCCACTTTTGCATTTCAATCCTCCTAAGACAGTTTGCATATGATAATCGTGAAAGGACTATCAAATAAGCATTCTATCTAATCTTCATAGAACTCATCCTTGGACTTGGCATCTTTATCGTGTGTGGGGGCTTGTTACAGTTACAATTTATAAAATCATTTCGTTTTACCCTTTAGAATTATGTATGATATCCTATCACTAACAAACTTAATGTCTCGGATAAGCGGATAGGATCCGCCTTCTGACTAAAAAACCCGTTTCCAATTCAGGTCTTTCTGCACCTCCCTAGTAGAATGCAAAGCTTCCCTGATTCCTGACTACCTTCTCCTGGCCACCTAACTTCCTGTAAAGCGACTATATCCAAGGGCGATTTTATCCAATTCCTCCCCTCCCGATTATATCTCTAGTGCCCCGCTATTGTTGAAAGTCCTAACATTCCATGGGCCTAGGAACATGTCCCTGTGTTTGAGCCTTTGGCATGGGTGCCCGGAAGTAGTCCCCGCCCGGAGAACCGAATGGAGGACTATTTTGACCTTCCGGAAAATTTTTACCCCAGTATAACCCATGTCCGCATTTCTTGACGGTTGTATTGTTACGGTGAAAGATCGTCCACTCTTTCGACCAAGGTACTTTATTTCGTCTGGCTTAGTCACCTTCGAACCATTCCGGCATGGGTAACCCTATCGGCATGCAATGCTACCCACCGCCGCATAGCTCTCATGATCAGTTAAGCACGCCAAAGCCACTCACCCACGACAAGATCCATTTAAGGGGTTTTTTGTAAGTTTAAAAAAAACATTTTATAAAATAAATACATTTTATAAATTAAATACATTTTATTTTGACATTTGAATTAAATCAACGTTAATGTCGTTATTGTAACAATTATATTTACCACATTCAGGGTTTGTTCTAGCCAATTTCAATGTACTGCATGCAATAGACTGTGATGCGCTAAAGCAACAACCTCTAACAACTTTGTTTATAATTAATCAGATCTAGTTTTACCATGGCTCAGTGCACATACAAGGACATAGGCACAAGGCAATCTCAATGCCCCGCAGATTGAGGACAGTAATAGGTGCTGAGGGTTCATACACCCGATATTGATTTTGTTATTGTTAAAGTTTTCATTTTAGAAGATATTATTTTCTTTCCACGTTTATTTATTAGAAGAAGGTTTTAATTTATGTTCTTGTGTGTGCATTAAAGCCATAAAACTGAAATATAAAATTAAATATGGAACTATATTACAGGCGAAATGCTATTCTAACATTCAGTTTAAAAAAGTAGAACGGGATTCGAACCCATGAGGTTACGAACGCAAATGATGTCTGCTAAACCTCTCGTCCAAGGAAACGCATTTAGCCAAGCTCTCTCTTTCATGTTGCTTGTGTGTGCACTGTGTTAGCTAGCAAACAACCCAGTATAATTACAGAAAATATGTTGATGTGAATATGGCTTCTGTGAGCGCTCACGAAGTTCCGCGATCGGTTGATAGAATCTTACGGATGACTCATTTTTTGTCTAAGGGTGTACAATGCAGTAAGTAAGCCTATAAATGGAACTATCATAAAAGTTACGTTACAACAATTTTGTAGGAATTATTTTTATTTTTTACCATTTATATGAGCTACAATAAAAAAATCTTAGAAACGTGTAAGCCTACCGTAACAACAAAATTCTGCATTTTATGGTTAGGCTAAGAATTTAGTAAAGTAAGTACAAGTCTTTGATTTTTCCATAGCATAAAAATCATGAGTATGGCTATAACTATAGGGAATCTTCAATGGAGGGGTGCTGTTTCCCTCTTTTTCAACAGGGGGTTGATCTAATTAATCTAAAAATTATATAATTATAAAATTAAAATAATCTTTCTCTAATAGACTTTGAAATAACTATAAATAACAAGATTGAAGAAGCTTGAATAAGAAAATATTGTAGCAAATTGTATGGCTTCCTTCGGAAAGGAACCAAAATAATTGATTACATATCGTAAAATTACGGGTCTTGAAAAAATTCAGGTCTGAAACAAGTGGCATCTGAGTAGGATTTTTGGCCTTTTCAAACCCTGCTATGAAGCGATAAAGAGCGTCATTAAATAATAATAGTAATAATAATAATAAGACAATGTATTTATAACACCATTCTAGTAGAGAGCATTATGTTGTACGGATCAGAAATCCGGACAATTAAAAAGTGCCAAGCTAACAGTTATTAGCAACATTGATTGATTACTGGAGAAGATCTTAGCGGAAGTCCAGATTAAAAAAAAAAATATCTCTCGAGACCTCTAACTTTATACGATAGCACGCTACCAACTGCGCTACTCAAGCATCCTAGCACAAATATTTATTTTGCTTCCTTGCAAATATAATTCTCTATTCATGAGAGGCAGCAAGATGTAGATCGTACTGCCATCTCGTGCTTCTATAACAAGTAAGCATTTTAAAGATATTTACTTTGTAACAATAACACCTATTTATTCCGTTATGATTAATTTGGCATTTAGAAATTCATTTATATATATATGGATTTCTGAATTTGTGTTGCTTCTCAATAGCCGGAAGCTGCCCAGTACTGAGTCCTTCATCACACAAACCGGGCGGTGAGTTATTCTCTTGAGTATTATTGTTTCATCAATTTTAATTGAATAATTTCCATTAACAAATTTGTAATTCAAATACTGTTATGAGGATAATAATTTATGAACATTTTGGGAATCTCAGTCCATACTGTAATTAATAGGCCTACATTCTTCCATGCTCCATCCTATACTCCTATTTAATTTTAATACTGGATTATACATATCAAATGAAAACATTTTTAGCCGATAACCAGCTAAGTTCCAGTTGTACTGTAAAGAAACTTGCATAAGGTATTACTCCGCCGGCTCCATCTATTGAGGGAATCTCGTGCTACTTAACCGTCATAGAACTGAATTGTATAAAGAACTGTAATCGATAGAAACATTGTTCTTAGGCAACATCGTATTTTACGGGAAATAAGACTAAATATAAGGGAGGCTGGTACCAATATTTAGGAAGTTCCTCTATTTCTTATTTATATATGACAGAAAGTTACATATCTAATCAGTCATTTAAGCTTTTTCATGATGTAATATTTACAATTTAATTACGAGCACACTTTATGCTCTACGCTGACTCACCTGTAAATTCTGCAGCTATTTTTACCACATCCTGAATTGCTAATTAGGGATTTTTTCACTAAACTGTTTGAAAATATTAAAAATAATTTGTTTCTCTCAGCTTTTCAAATGCTATCTCCAATGTTTTAAGAAATTGTACAGAAGCGACCATTTAAAACAACTGAATTTCCAACGTATTCTGTATTTTGCATGTGTAAGAAATAAACAATGTCCATTTAATCTATTTAAATTGTAATTATATATTTTAAGAATCTTCCATATAACTTGTATACATGTACTAGATAATATATATTTTAATTAGTTTTATTTACTTCATTTCGATAAAAATTAGAGACAGGACTATATTTTCTTACACCCTTAAAAGTAAAACAATTATTTTACCAATGAAAATGCAGTCATACATCTAGTTTCTTTACATTACATCTGGAATTTAGCTCGGAAGAGGTATACAGTGGAGTCATCTATAACACTGGTCTAAAAAAAATACTTTTTGTCTACTACTGACGAAATTCTGGCTGTTTTATACTGAAAGCGATGCGCTGATTCCAGATCAGTAATCAGATTTATCCTAGCACGTCAGGGTTTTGAGTTATGGGACTCTAAATATAATCGGAAATCTTACTATTCAATAGACATTTATCGTAAAGTCAGTGGTATAAATTGAGTTTATCTTATATATATTGTTAAATTATATTACTGTAAATAAATTTATCTTCTTCTTGTAAGCCCATGTTTCCCTTAACAGAGATTTAGGCGCTCTCCCCCTACAGGGAAAAATTTGAACCATACTAATTTAGCTACACTTGTTTTCGTATAAATGTCATTTGAGTGGCCCGTGGTCAGCGTTCCGCCTCATACTGACATCTAGGAAACCAAGGTAGTACTAGGACGGGAAAATTCGGTGAATTTTGCTTAGAGGCTTTTCATTCAGGCTAAGGATCTTTTACGAGCCTGAAAATCTTCAGACTCGGGACCCACGGCTTAAAGTCCCTCCCGGAGGACTTGCTCCTTGGATTTTTCCATCCTAAAAAATTAATCGACCCCGACCGGGTTTGAACCCGCGACTCTCGGGTCCAGAGACAAGGAGCATAACCACTAGTCCACCGCGATTGATAAGAATATATAAACTTACGATTAGTAGTAAGCACTAAAACATCTATTACAAGTGCTTACGGCCTTGGTTTTTCCGCTTATGTTGGAATGAAGTTGATCGCTGTAGAAACCAGCAGAAATCACCCATCATACTCGGGCCATATTAACCCTGGCATCTGAATTCTATCGTTCATATGTCCTGATGGAACCTCTCAGCGTGTTCATCACTCGCAGCCCCGAGATTTCTAGGGGGAAAAAAAATCAAGATGAGAATGTAAAAAGTGCATTTTTGAAGACATGCGACAACCCAGATTCTGAAATGTTCTAAACATGTTATGCACTAGCTCAGCATAGTTTTCACCTCGATAATTTCCTAGAAACCTTGTTGCCGCAAGCACAAATGAATCCCAAGCTTCGAGTTCAAAAGCATTTAGTTTTGTTCTTAATGTCATATCACTCATGAACTGCCGGATCTCTGGTCCAATCAAAATTCCTGCCTTCAATTTTGCATCACCCTTCATCCTCCCAAACTTCTCTTTCAGATACTTAAAACCTTCACCATCATGATTCAGTGCCCGCACAAAGTTATTCACGAGGCCCAGTTTAATATGAAGGGGTAGAAGAAATATCTTATTTGCGTCAACAAGCGCCTTGTTTCACATTGTTTTTCCCCACGGTCGTTTCAATCCATGGAGGTCATTGTTGAATCTTTAAATTATTACTGTCATCACAGCAATCCCACAAACACAAAAAAAAAAAGTTTCTTGTGTAGCCCAACTGTAGACCAAGTAGAAGTGATATAACTTTCAAATCTCCATAAATGTGTCACTGAAATGTGGTGTAGTTTATCACTTGCAGAAGGATCTCCATTGAATCCCACAAACACAACAAAACACAAGTTTCTTGTGTAGCCCAACTGTAGACCAAGTAGAAGTGATATAACTTTCAAATCTCCATAAATGTGCCACTGAAATGTGGTGTAGTTTATCACTTGCAGAAGGATCCCCATTGAATCGTATGTCTCCTTCAGTCCGATAGTATGAGCTATAGGGATTGATGGTTTATTGTTACCGTTGTGTAACAAAATACATTTTAAGCTCATTTTGGATGAGTCAATGAACAACCTACAATCAAAGGGTTCGTGTACATATCCTTATGTAAAATTTAAAATGTAATTATAATAAAATTGTGACGTGCTAGAGAAAAACGGACTTCAGATCTGTAAGCAACACACTCGAATTAGGTTAGATATAATTGATTTTGTTCAGTATCAAAATCACTGTAGACCAGTGTAATAATCTCCGTGCCATATCAATTTAGGTTCAGTTGTAAGACACCTCGAATACGTTTTCTGCCAATAATAACTCTTTTTTTTGTGTGTAAAACTCTTAGTTCTCCATCTCAAATTGATTGTATTTAATAACAATAATATCTCCATAGGAAATCAAAAAGACCCAACATTAATAGTTGGAGAGAGCTCTCTCTGAAATAGTACTGAAAAAAAAAACACTTCTGATATAATGAAAAGAATCATTCCCCTTCGTAAATTTTGTTATGAATTTAGTATGTAATCCTTGAAATGTCTACATTCAGTATACTATGTGCAGTATGCTACATGTGGTGTCCTATATCATAACCGGACAAGCCACAGGTAGCTTGTTCACCCCTTTACACCATAATCTGAATACAAAGGGTAAGAGCTGTCTGTGCATGGTGTTGGCACACCAGGGGTTGCAAACTGACGTCACCATTATAATCCACAATGCGTGTTTTGTGTCGCCCGTCTGGGTGTGACTTCATGCTTTGTTTGAACGTTTAATTACCTATTGCATCATACAATATCCCTGATTAACTGTACTATTATATATTTTTTCTCTTTTAGACTATATCAATATTAACTTTGATTTAACTCTGAACATTTGCAAATTTGTTTGATAATTTTCCGTTACAAAATTTCCTATACGGTAAATATAAATAGTTTTTTTTAAATGAATAAGTAAATAATTTTATTGAACGTGAGCTTCAAAACAGTCAATACCTACTGAAATGGTTGTGAATGGACAAACATGGAATCACCTGATTAGCATTAACTTCAGTGTAAGGGCCACTTACTCCATTTGTTGAGAGAAAATTTATTATTTTAGCCAAATATATATGTATTTCCCACATGGAGAAATAGTCTGTGATAATTATTTCATTTAATATACTTTCTATGAGGTATTCATTTTTCATTTCTTTTTGGCTCTCAAATTAAAATTTCTATGTTTAGCCAATACACATTTTGATTTGTGATTGGTAATTATGTCTTACATTTTTGTAAGTTTAAAATATTATTTATTACAAAGAGTGGTTCCAACAACACATCTTGATTAAAGATGTGTGAAGACAGAAATTGTCTTTAACATTTCGTCGGGCGCATTTATTCTGAGAGGCACAGGTTGTCCCATATCACTGACATCAGACGGCGTTCACGACTGGGCATCCGAGTAGCAATTTTGTCCCATACCACTGACATCAGACAGCGTTCACGACTGGGCATCCGAGTAGCTGTTTCTTTTTTTCCTGCTCTAAACAACCATCCCAGTCAGTTTGCTCTCGACAGTTACCACGGCGGGTTGTAAATATTTTGTTCAGAGAAGCTCATTGCGCCCGAAGCCGTTACATTATTGAAGATATGAATTTTGAAAATATTTTTAAAAAGAAAATTATTTATTTAACTTATTTAGACTAAATAATGTTATATTCTTGAATAATTTTGCTAAAAACATAGACTAAATGTTGATAATGTGAACTATTTTCAAGTATATTTGAACTGAACCTAACTTGTTCTTACTTTTATATCATGTTGTTTGAAGGCTTGTCACAAATTTTTTTAATCAATATTATGTCCAATAAAAAGTTTTCTAGTAGCAAATTTTGAATATTTTATCCTTTGGACATTCTTAACAATAGCATTTCTCCGACTTCCCGTTGTTCAGATTGGCAAACAGTGTGTTATATATTTTTTTAAGCACGTGCTTATTAGGCACATTGCGCCCGAATTCGAAGATCAGAGTATTGTCCCCGACGGAAGGTAAATTTGCATTTATTGATGGAAATATAAATTTGGTTTTTATTATTGGATTACTGTATGAAGATAATAGTCCAAGAAATGTTTGGAGTTTTAATTAAGTGATTAATTTTCAATAGAATTAAAATCTGAAGACTGAATGTGCATTAATGACCAGGTTGATGGAATAAACATGTTCTGGAATGAATATTTTGCCCTCAGGGCACGGATATACGAAGATTCCAAGTACGTATAATGTACTGAATTTTAGTCCTCAGAGGATCTGCATTTTTTTAACGTTTTGGTCTGAACATTTTGATTCGCCTCGGGCCGGATCATTCTTATTCGTGCGTCTCGCCTGAACATATTGGTGTCTCACGGGCCGTCCGAACATTTTAAGTTGTCTTAACCATTTTATACTCTCCTCACTCTAAATAACTATAGTGATATCATTTTCTCCAGAGATTTCAAGGACATATTAGTGGTCCGATATTCCCCGCTAACAAACCCCCACTCCTTATAACTTCTCATGTGACAGTCACATTTTAAGCTGGTCCTCTTGCAGAGTTCCTTTGATATTTATCTGGGCATGTGTGCTATTCCAGTGAATAGTGGGAGATACAGTAACGTGACCTTGAAACATCTGCAGAAAATGAAACCATTATAGTAATTTTTCCTATCAAACTAACAAGGAAACTGTCAACCATTGCATGACGAAACCTACCTAGAAATTTCTCCCAGAGGAGGGTTGTGATATACCAAGACCCTGTCCAAAAACATATCTTCCGTTTTTAACTGCAAGGAACTAAAATCCAGTGTCAAAGCTCTTATTTAAACTATGGGTAAGTAATATAATTCCTGAAATGGTGAAATTGATAACCGTGACATCCTGCCCGCATGCCGCGTCCCGCCACACTACATTCCGCTTTACTCACGCAGGGAGTACATCTGCTTCGTACAGTGGGTTGCCATTACTGAATTATAGCATCAATTTCTGTGCTTTGCTGTTAAAAACGGCAGATATTTGTTTGACACGGCCTTAGTACATCACAACGCTTCTCTGGGTGAAATTTCAAGTTAGGTTTTGACATGCAATGGTTGACAGTTCCTTTTTAAGTAATATCTATACCAGATAGGTTACTCAAGAGAAATAGTTGTACCACAATTTAACTTACATTAAAGATAAATCCTAAGCCACCTTAAAATAACATACATTTTTTACAACTACGCTGTGTGTTATGTTGAACTTTGCGTCCACACTATACAAATATTTCATATATCAACATATTTCACATGTTGATTCCAGCTAGACAAGATTCAGAAGACGTTTATATGGGTGTCCCCGTCCTCCTTGAGGATAGTACTGAACCATTTCTTAAGGTGCTCTAATTGTTGCCATTCGAGATACATCTTGAAACCATCTCTTTCTGACCTGGACGCATACTGAGTTCTTGCAGTACCTTGCCATTCTTCTAATTGCCGGAAACTTCACATGCGTCTCATTTCAACAGCTGTATTAATATATGTTTGTTTTTAAACACATCTTATCGCTCAGCAATAAACTGTATCAAACAAATGATAAAAAAACACATTCTCAACCAATCTTCAGATCCGAATTCAAGAAAAACAGTGGGAAGGAAGCTGTAGCATATTTTCGACTAAACACAGGACATGATTGTCTTGCAGCTCATCTACATCGGATTGGAATCTACAGAAGTCCTCATTGCCCACTGTGCTCCACGAACACCAACATGGACAGAAACCACCTGCTACAGTGTCAGGCACTTCAGTCTGCCACGCTGAAGGATAGATACTGGGAAGCAAGAGCCAAACTTTCTGTTTTGCTATAATGTTCTATTGTTTTAATTTATTGTATATATTTTTGTTTTCTCATAATTATGGACAATGATTTCTGTCAAGACCCCTGCATTTGTATAAATAAATATAGCCTATGTTTGTTTTAAAACCTAAATCTCACATACAAAGACACAAAAGGGTTTGTATTATTTCTTCCTGGAATTTTCTGTACCAGATGTTGTTTTAGAATATAAATAGTAGATCTAATTGCAGCGGGCCTAGTTTCGATCCCCGGTCGGGACAAGTTTCCCGTGTAATGATTTTTTTTCTGGGTTTTTCCTCACCTGGTAAGATATATATCAGGAAACGTTAAGGCCCAAACGGTCCCCGAACATCATCTGGTCATCACTATCATCATTAATATATTAATTAAATTTAGGATTAAGGCCTCTCCTGGTGCATCATCACCTCTATCATATGTCATCGGGACAGCGCCGCCCCAACTTAAATTTAATGAATATGTTAATGATGATGATGATGGCCAGATAATGTTGGAGGATCGTTTTGGCCTTAAAATGCCCTAATATTTGTCTTACAGGCGAGGAAAAACCCCCCCAAAAAAAACATTACCCATTATAAGGGGAATAAAATACCCATGAAGTCTGTCCGAGCGTGGATCTATCTTCCTTCCCCTTGCCCAGTTTATAACAGCCTTACATTCCAGGAAATATAAATGTATATACATATATATATATATATATATATACACCATTATTTTAAAAGGAAGCAGTAATTGAATAAACATACCAGGATGAAATTATACAAACCCTTTTGCCTCCTTGTGTGTGAGATTTTGGTTTAAGGGTATTCCGGGCCCGTTGTGTATGTCCTATTATTTTTATTCTAAAAGGAAGTCTGGTACAGAAACATTCCTTCGGAAATTGGCAATAATTTGTCTAAACTTTCAATCAATACACTTTCAAAACTATATATATATATATATATATATATATATTCAGGTGTATGTATATATATCTGAATATCATCATCATCATCATTTACATTCAGGGAATATGCCATTGACTGTTCCACTTCAGGATATAAATTAGTCCCTACATCGCTTCTTAGGTCGTCCTGGGTCTTTTCGCCCTGTGGGTCTGTAGTTGAATAGCTTCAGAGGTGTGTATATATATATATATATATATATATATATATATATATAAAGCGAATCTCATATTTAATGGGCCGAAAATCCGGAAATTGTAGTGAGGGACATCCCTGGCAGTTGGGTAATGCGTAGAAATAACTAATGCATCCAGAATGAAGAGGCAGCTAGCAAGCAAGTATCTAGAGTACTTGGCTGCTTGTTTGTGTGTTTGCATGGTTAAAGTTATGTTAACTAATTACTCTAATTAGCTAATTAAATTTCGCGAGGCAGGGATAGAGGGAGTAAGACAGACAGACAGGCAGCTGTTATTACATACGTTGCTATAATACTAGAAGCTACAATTTAGGCGAACCTCCAAGTGTGTAGGTATAGTCGACTAAAATGAAAATATAAACCTTTTTTTAACTCTTGACAATTGCAGTAATGACTCTTTCAAGTGCAACTTCAGCAAAGCATTTCATTATTTACTGAATAATAAGTTTATGCATTTCTCTCGCTCGCTCTCTTTTCTACAAATTACAGACGACCAGGATATGCGATTATATCCAATGTGCGGGACCTTTGAAGACGAAATACATGTATTAGGAAAATGTAATGATATGGAATACTGGAGGCGTCAGTTATCCGGAAAGATTTCTAAACTCAAATGATGAAAGATTGGAATGCTGCATATTAACAGTAAACCCAAAAAATGTGATAAACTTCGGTAAATTTCTGGACATGGCGCGGAAAATAAGAACTACACTCATTCGTAAATAAATAAATATGTAAGCAAAGTGTAATATAATTAATATTTAATAACTATACGTAATGTAATTAATATAATGTAATTGTATTGTTATCTATTATGTTTTTGGTCTTCTTTTGTCTATTTTATATTATTACTAGATAACAATTTATTGATTGGACTGTCAACATATACACGATGCATATTTGAAAATAACATTGTATGTATTTTACTTTTAGTGTAATAAAGTCCTAATACTACTACTACTACTACTACAACTTACTCGTAGTTTAACTTCTCCCTTCGGAGGTACTCCACGCCTTCGGGCTTTACAAGGACACAACCTGTCAGGACAGGATTTTGAAATCTTAGATCACATACATACTTTTTTTTTTACTATAGCCTACAATGATAAGGAGGGCCTCCCCGGATGAGTGAGCAGCTCAATGCTGAATGACAACACAAACGTTTAAGGCAAGATACAGATTTTACTCATATATTTAATTAATCATCGTAAATATGTTACTTGTGAACTAGTTGGGCCTTAAATTGTCCCTGTATTTGCATTATAACAGGACCTTTAAACAGTGCTCACTAGGTGTGAAAAAACGACTCCCCTCCTACCCGCATGCAGGTGCACTCCCAATGAAATAACACAACTGACTAGTGAATAGCAGTGTCTTACCTTATCCGACGTATGGTTGAATAGGAGGGGGAGGGGTGTCTTGTCGAACGTAGCGAGCGCTGTTTAACAGTACTGCATTAGAGGTAAAAATAATAAAAAAACTGGCTCAAATTTTTTATTAATATTTGTTCTTTGTTTGTATTTAGTTTCAGTTTTATTGGTACACACACAGTTTTTAATGGCAGTCATAATTATTTTATTATTCTTTGTGCTTTGTATTTTTATTTATGTTTCTTCATGCTTCCTTTACTGTGTTTTGTTTTCTTTTTCTTGTTACATGAGCAACATTTAAATATATTCTCACACATATCGACCTTGATATAATGTGATTATTTTCTTTAATATAAGATAAATACCACAAGATTATGACTTTGTAAGGTTCTTGCAAGACCAGTATTAACATACTATGGTGATGAAACATGGGCATACAAAGAAGAGATGAATACCGAATAACAGCAAATGAGATGCAATTTATGCACCGTACAGCAGTCTACACAAAGTGGGACCACAAAAAATGAGGAAATTATGGAAGAATTAGTTGTAGAACCAATTTTACATAGTATACAAACCTACCCGAACAACTGGAAAGTCCATCTTCAATTAATGTCATCTCACAGAATTCCAAAAGCTATGCTTCCTTACTATCTTCAAGACAAAAGATCGCTGGGACGTGCAAAAAAGCGCTGGATGAAAAATTCCGCTTTGAGACCGTAACAGGCCACATGGCCTAATATTTGCATGGATGATGATAAGATGAATATATTGAAAGGCCGGGATTTAAACCCATGGCTTCTTGTTCTACAGCCTTGAACGCTAGAGGAGGTCAGAATTGAAACTAGAAGTCCACAGTGGCATTTTTGTAAACGGGGTGTTTATAGCACATATCTAACACGAATATATTAAAACTAGTTTTATGTTATGCAGGTTTAAAAGACCATAATTATACACTGTTTTATGTATTTTCTTTGTACTCTAATTGCAGTAATTCACCGTCTTGTGAAAATACCGTAATATTCACAAACGCTAACATAGCTTTCACAAACATGTGAACAGACAATGGAAAACTTAATTGTAATTTTACAAGGAAACAATCAAGCGACGGTAACCGCAAGAAATTATGAGTTTATGGACATAAATTATAAATTAACATTGTCGGTAATTTCATTGTAAGGCAAACTAAAAGTAAATTTCACTTTAGAAAGAAAACATTTTTAACAGTTATGATGCAATTTGGGTTTTCCTCGTCTGTAAAACAAATGTCAGGAAACTTTAAAGTCACAGATTATATTCTGAATTATAGTAAATACAGTAATTTTATTAACATGAATTGGGACACGACCTAAAAGACCCCTAAATTATTACAGGACAATTACTAACGGTACTCTATATCAAAAGTTTCATTTTGAAACGGAATATTTTGCGAATATCCTGGAATAATTTGAATTATATTTTCAAAAAAAAAATTTCATCATTATCATCATCTGCCTTTCAAGTATTAGGCCCAGTGGCCCGTTACGGTCTCCCGCCATCTCCGAAAAGGTCGACCCACAGATCTTCTGCCTCGAGGAATGTAGTGAAGAATTTGTTTTGGTATTCTGTGACGATCCATGCGCTGAATATGGGCTAGCCAATTGTTTCTATATTCTTGGAGGTATTCAGATAAAGGTACGATGTTTAACTCTCTGGCTATTGTTGAATTTCTTTGGTGATCTAGAAGGCTATAACTTGCAGTTCGTCGCAGAAATTTCATCTCCGTGGCTGTAATATGACGGTCATCCTGAGTTCTGATGGTCCAAGCTTCACTGCCATAACAGATTATGAGTCTAGCGAGAACTTTATAGACTTTCATTCTTGTGTGTCTCTGCACTTTTGATGGTTTAAAAACTTGGTTGATAATTCTTAAAGCTTTATTATAGTTTTGTATTTTAAAGGATATATCACATTCCTTTTTTCCTATTTTCAAAAAAAAATATTTTTTCGGCTATTTCTAGCATTTTATCCTAATAAGGATAAGTGTTTTAATAATTGAAAATTTTGTTCTAGTGTTTTTCGAAAACCAAATCCAGGATCAAGAATAATATCTAGAATTCCATATTTTTTTAAATAGTAATTTTTTTAGAAAAAATATTTATTTCTATTATTATATTTTCATGATAAAATGGATTTTTCTGCATAAAACGATATCCGAAGGTAATTATCACATTCGCCATGCTTGGTGTGAATGTGAGTGAGTGGTGTCTGTTTCGTATAATTTTGTATTGTCTTGGGGGAGGTCCTCCATGTTCTTATGTCGTCAAAAAAGTATTGGTGATTCACAGTTAATTCTCTCTCCGAACAGGTAGTGCCACTGTAAGGCCGGGTGTACGTATAAGGTGAGAGGTTAAACTGCGTTAATGAAATGGAATTATGTAATTTGCATTTTGGTTTGTCAATTAGCAATACCAATTGTTCTGATTGATCAACCTTCATTTGTTTATTTGTTGCTGTATTATTGCAAATGGCTGATAAATATCCAAATTTGTGAGTGTATGTAATAATTAGTATTTTGTTCTAATATTCTTATTTAGATATTTTGGTACCTTGGGTTAGGTTGGGATTCCTAATTACATAAATATTAATTTTACTTTATTTATTCCTATTATTATACTAACTAATACCCGGCGTGCGCTACCATACCTAAATAAATGATGTGTTTTAGCATTTAGTTGAATAAGTAAAAGGAAAAATAAATATAAATTTATATCGTTATTATTTTTAGATACCCCGTCTTAATCACCCGGCGTTGCCCGGTAATCTACGCATCCCGATGTACTTAGCACAAATTGAGCTGAAAGACATAATTCGTTATTTTAAGTTATTCATAAAAGAAATCCCGCTGTGCGCTGCTATGTTTGCCCGGGAATCTACTTATCCCGATCTTCTTGGCATCAATGAAAGACAAAAATGGTTATTGTGAGTTATCCTTAAAAGAAAAACATATGCTGTCGTGGACTTTTCTGTTGAGTTTCTTGAGGTATCAATTCTGTGTACAATAATTTTGTGTATTTGTTATGGTTTAGGAAGCGTAAGCCGTTTAAGCTTACAAAAAGCGACATTTTTTTCACATTTTTTCACTACAGAACGTGATTTTTAAGGGTGAAGGACTTGAGCATTAAAACTTTTTTATAACCTATAACCTTCCCGGGAAAATTATGAACATTTTTCAAAAAGCCCCATGACAATCGGATGAATGGTATGGCAGCACATGCTTGCCCGGGAATCTACTTATCCCAATCTCCTCGGCATCAATGAAAGACAAAATAGCTATTGTGTGTTATCTGTAAAAGATAAACATATGATATGGCGGACTTTTTTGTAGAGTTTTTTGAGGTATTCAATTCTGTGTACATTAATTTTGTGTATTTGTTATGGTTTAGGCAGCGTAAGCCATTTAAAGGGTAAACAAAGGGGCTTTTTCACGTTTTTCACTACAAAGGGTTTTTTTAAGGGTTAGGAGTTGAGTGTCTCAACTATCTTATAACCTATGTTCATCCCGGGAATCTCTTTAACATTTTGCAAAAAAAAAAACCCATCACAATCGGATAAAGTACGAATAAAGTACGAACAAACAAACATTCATTTTTATATATTGGATATGTAACATAATTTATTTTATTCAGATTTTCAATTTTTACACATTTTTCTGTGCATAAACTTTGATTTTCCTTCTCCACTCCTTCCTATCTACCCACTTCATGTTCTCTTGTTTTCATTCCAGTTCTTATTTCTTCCATCCTTGAGTTTCAAGGCCTTCTTTCCTTAATTTTTCCAGGTGGACACTATCCAATGTTGTAACATAATACTAACTAATAAAATATACATATTTATAGATGTGATATTCTGTTTAATAAAGCAATATTGGTAATTGGTGTATTAATCTCATACGATAAGCTAATAAAATTATATTATACTTTAAAACAGATAGGCGAATGGAGTAGAGTCCGAAACATTGAGTTGCATGATATTTATGGGAAATCAGATATAAAAACAGTTAAGTCTCTTAGACTGCGATTGGTAACACGAATGGGAAATGAAAGAGGAGGACAGAAACTACTTGTAGGAAAACCAGAAGGAAAACGCCTAGTAGGAAGGCCAATGATTGTGGTAGAATAACATTAACCATGATTTGAGGAACCAAATTATAGAGGGGATGATTGGAAAACATTATTTAGGACAGGGATGTATGGAGAGCTTAAATCCGCGATCATGAAACTACGGGTTCTATAGTGCCAGTGGGTTTGACTTAGATAGGCCCCTAGTAATAACCTAGAACTTGATTAAAGTATTAACTTTTTATTGAAAGTAAAATATAAAATAATAGTATAAATAGGCCCTATATCCCTAGAAAATGGTTATATATTATACTAGCTAATACCCAGCGTGCGGTACTATGCCTGAATAAATTTTTGTAGTGCTTTTTGAGATATTCAATTCTGTGTACATTAATTTTGTGTATTTGTTATGGTTTAGGTAGTGTAAGCCATTTAAACGTCCAAAGAACTACTTTTTTCAAGTTTTCCAATACAAAGGGCGATTTTTAAGAGTGTAGAAGTTGAATATCACAACTCTCTTATAGCCTATGTTCATTCCAGGAACCTCCTGAACATTTTTCAAAAATCCCCATGACAATCGGATGAACGGTATGGCCGCGCCTAAAGTACGAACAAACAAACAGTAAGCTTAATTTTTAATTGTTTTTGAGTCGGGTTATTCTTGATTTAAGATGAGAAGTCCAGGGACGGGGTAGCCGAAGTAAGGAAGGGTTAGGAATAGTTCGATAGAGAGGTACAGCCAGAGTTAAATTGTTTCTCAGTCGAGTTAAGGTACGGCGAGAAGAGTTAGGCTGAAGTAACTCCATAAATTAATTCATTAAGCATGTATTACTCAATTTGCTTCATTATGAAATGGATCTTCCTTAGGCAATATCAATACATTGAATCGCACCCACATATAGCCTGCAGGAACCCCTTCATACTACAAGTAGCATAACCTCATGCGAATTGAAATTATACACTCACACACTGGATACACTAACATAATACAGTAACGAGTTAAGTACCCCATTCTAAATTGAAAAGCATACATCACTTGAGTGACGTCATACGACTAATTATTTTCGTTCTAATATAGGCTAAAGCATTTTCAAGAGTAATTGCACAAAGTCGCATTAAAGCAGTGTGTATGTACAGAGACTGAAAGCAACCCTAATAGTTTTATGAATGCGCTCTGTGGCGGATATCTCTCTCTCTTTCTCTCTCCCCTCACGCTTTCTCTTACTCCCTCGTCAGAGACATTCATAATGCTCTTACATTGGCTTGCATGCCTGCTCTATGTATTCGCCGTCATGTTTAATCGTTGGGATTGTAAGGAATATGGAATTATTTGCATGGATTTAATTTCGAAAACTTTTTTTGTAAAAAAGAGATCAGTATAAAAGTAATTAATGTGATGTATACTCATTACAGTATGTTTGTAGAATACGAATTCAATGAAGGGAATCTAAACTAAATGTTTTATCGTTGGCATGGAAATTATTCAGAAAATAGAACAAAGTTAAATTATTACATTCCTCATACCCGTGCAGTTTCTAGGTTTAATTGCTACAGTTCATAATTGTACGGCATCTCTGCTAACTACATTAATATTTATATGGTAATTAATTTTATAATCGTTTATTTTGCTTTCATAAAATATTTTAATTATGAATCAAAAGGAAAGAGAATTGAATACAAAAACATAACATTTGTTTTATACACGTCATGCAAGTGCAGCATTTCTCCAACTCGAGCAACACGATCATATGGAGCCTCTATTATATAATTTTATCCATAAATTAACATAAAGCTCGGATCGCTATAATTTATAAATATTATGATTATTGAATCTCCAAATAATTTGTACCCTATTTTCACCTTCTGGTATGCTAGGGTTAATTATGTAACAGGAATACTAAAAAGAACTTTGAAAAATAAAGCCAGGAAAGACTCTATAATGAAATTATACAAGACAATGGCAGTGCCTATTATTACATATAGATCCGAAACATGGACAGTGACAACACAACATTCTGCCAGAATATAAGCTGCTGAAATGAAATTCCTCGGGCAGGATATCAAAGAACAGACAAAAAACATAACACAGAAATAAGACAACAACTAAATGTAGAGGAATTAAACACAACAATAGTGAAATACAGAACAAACTGGAAAGAACACTTGGCAAGGATGACTGAGAATAGAATATCAAAAGCAGCATACAGCTATTCACCACTAGGAAGGTTGGGAAGACCAAAGAAAAGATGGAAACAGCAGTAATTTGGAGCCGTAACAGGCTAGTAAATAAGCCTAAACCGTGATGAAGAAGAAGGTATGCCAGAGTTTTAGTTACAATAGAATTGCTTAATTTCTAGAGTTACATATCAATAATGTTGTAATGTAATATAAATTGTGTGGAGAGCATATGTCCGCGCGCCCATAAACCTACGGGTTCGATAGTGCCAGTTAGTTAATATAAATAACTAAATTAATTAATTAATAATCAAAAAACAAACTCAAAGTCTCTTAAAAATGTAATAGAGAAAGTCACACAGTTTCTTATGGCAGCGTTTCTTATATAAAATATTTGTTAAATTAGTTTAAATCTATTTGGCAAGAACATAATTTAGTAATAAATTCATGTGTTTGAGATTCAAACTCAGGGCATTCAAATAACACAAGTGATACAGTCTGGCTGGAGTTCTTGCAAATACAGGTATCTGTATCTATTTTGAATCATTCCAAATAATTTCCAAAATTTACCATGACAGGTTATAATAGAATGATTTTTGTAGGTCTGCAGGATTTGGTGAACATTTTTTTGATATATTATTAATTTTATCACTATCAACTAAACTTGAAATTACGATTCTGGAATTTTAATTTTGTTTCTGTAGGCCTATTATTACAATATTCGACTTCACTCTCTCGGGTTTAACTCTTTTGGGTAGTTCAAAAGTCGTGCATTCGCTTCTGAAATTAAAGATTGCTAATACAGGATTCTTCATTTATAACCTACGGGAACACGGGCAAATCTCCTTGTGCCCGTTAGGTTATAAATGAAGAACGGTATAGAATCCCGGCAAGGTCGATGGGGATTCCGGATGAAGAAAATGAGGATACAGATTATTTTGGAGGATATATTAAATTTGTCAGTTTTACATCTCAAAAAATTTCAGCAAAGCATTTTTGTGAAAAGTAAACAGAAATTTAGATCATCGCCGATTTGAATTTGTGATGTTTATATTGAGGTGTGTAGAGTCCGATGTAATTTATTTAAATAAACACCACAGATATTTACACACTATTTGCAAAATCACTTTATTTATTTCACTATATGCCTAATTCGCAGATTCTTCACAAATAATTTGCTGCTAATAATATATCTTGCTTCACAGTTTATCACTCGATTCTTCATACTCGCTGGCGGTTTCACTTAGATGGCTTTCTTGTCTTCACTCTTGATATCGTTTCTCTGGTCCACTATTCGCAGGCGACTGGCTTCACCGAACCTCGTAACTTATATACGTGAGGGTAGGAACATTCTCGATGCTCAGGCGAATATGTTCTCAGGCCGAAGTTCGAGAATCGACTTTTCTAGTATGGAGGAATAGACGCATGTGGAAAATGATCTGCGGGTTTTCCGATTAGTGAGTTGAATCCTTCTCTATCATACGAGGCAAGAACCGATTCTCGCCACTATTCGCGAAATCCAAAAACCAGCCCAAAAATACGTCAAAATATGTATTTTTTTCTCCTTATTTAAGCTTGGATTATTTACGAAACTGAACATTGCTTTTCTTATTTATGAACTAATTACACTGAGCAACAAAAAATAAACTCTTTTTGTCCCAGAAAAAATATGTGATTCTGATACGAGTAGTATTTTTTCTCCTGAATTCAAATATGATATCGATTTTTCTCCATCACGTAAGGTTTCCGAGAGACAGGAATTTATAATTTCAAACACTTTAATACTTTCTGCATTCGTCACTACACAATATTCGAACATTCGGACTCACCTAGAAAGTAAGAAATTACGATTTTCTGTTATATTTCGCCTGTGGAGCATCCCTCTTGATGGTCCAACAATAATCGGCCAGCATGTTAGGATTCCATTTGCCTTGATATATCTTTCCCATAGCTGAAATCTCCTGAGTTAGCTCATTTGGTTTTATTTTACAATGGACAAATGGACGAAAAAACGTTTATTAAAAAATAATTATTTAAATCCATTAATTGAAATTGAAATAAAAAAACTGTAGGTGATGGAGAAATTTCGAATACATATTTGAAAACAGGATAAAAAAACTTCATTAAGTACAACTATTGGTACTCATGAGACAAAAATCATGTTGAGCAGTGTTACCTTCTTGGTGATAAAATCGCAACACATGTCAGTTATCCATTTCACCAATTAAAAATTAAAGGAGTCATGTTGACTCTTTTAATTTTTAATTGGTGAAATGGGTACATTGACTACATGTTTTAATATTTTTCTTATGTTCTTTTTCAATTGTCTGCACAAATAAGCAAGTTGGTTCAGTGGGTGGCATTCGAATACTTGTACTAACCAACCTAATTACATTTTTTTTCCTGGTTCTCCTGATCCATAATCACTATTTTATAAAATTATTGTAATTCAATCAGTCATATTCTACATTAGTCCATTTCTGTGGTCTTCGGGTAGCGTCGCTGCCTCATACACAACGGATTCGATCCTCGGTCGGGAAAAATATCCTGGGTGTTTTTTTTTTTTTTGGGGTTTCTTCTTCACCAGTAAGACTAATTTTACGAAACTTTATGGCTCAAACGGTCCCCGAACACCATCTGACTCTCATCATTATCAAATTCGCCATGTTTAGTATGAATGTCTGGGTGAGGTTTTTATCGGAGTTTTTCCTCACCTGTAAGACAAATGTCAGGAAAACTTTAAGGCCCAAACGGTCCCCGAAATCATATGGCCATCATCCTTACCATTATCATCATCATCATCATCATCCTTCACAGGTGTGGAAAGCAACGGGAAGCTACCACACCTACACAATTCCCTAGTAAAGCTGCAAGCATAGCATGAAAATGCTATGATTGCAGTGAAGGACCTGCCTTCGGGCAGAATTACTATGGATGGAGTATGAATGTGTGTGTGAATGATGTGTTTCATCTGATGTGTTGTCTCGAGGATGCCTCGACATTGAGATGTTCATTTTTTCGGAGAGGTCCTCCATGTCCTTGTCTGGTAAAAAAATAATTTACGTGATCCATAGTTAAAATCTCTCTCCTGAAATGACGTGTCACTGTAAGTGTCGGGTGGCGTGTAGCACGTAGAAGTACCTATAAGTGAGAAATTAAACTGTTTTAATGGAACGGAATTAAATATGTGACAAACTTGATATCCTCTTGCTAACTAACTCACTGGCGCTACCGAACCCATAGGTTCATGGCCGTGCGGACATAAGCTCTCCATACATATCTATCCTGAACTAATGTTGTCTAATCATTCCTTGTATAATCTACTTCCCTCAAATCTTGATTAATGTAATTCTCCCACCTCATTCTTGGTCTACCAACTGGGCATTTTCCCTCTGGTTTTCCTACAAGAAGCTTCCATGCACGTCTTTCATTCCCCATTCGTGACACATGTCCTGCCCACCGCAGTCTACGAGACTTAACTGTTTTTATTACATCTGGCTACCTATAAAATCCATGTAGTTTACTGTTAAGTAGTATTCTCCATTCACCGGTATGTTCATCTCTCTTTGGTCCAAAAATTTTCCTAAGAACTTTATTCTCAAATAGTCGTAATCTCCTTTCATCCTTAAAGTAAGAGTCCATGTTTCGCATCCATATAATATAACTGGTAGAATAATAGTTTTATATATTTTTAGTTTAACGTTTTTTTTTATAGTCGTTGGAACGTCAAGAGTCTCCGTAATCCATAATAGCACGCATTTCCAGAATTGAGCCTATGTTTAATTTCTTTGTGTATCTCATTCCTATTTGTGATTATTGTTCCTAGATATTTGAATTCTGCCACCTGCTCAAAATTTTCCTGAATTGCAATTAGCTGTCCGTTTCCATTATATAATGTATTTCTATGTGTGACCATATATTTAGTTTTATTGATATTTACTTCCAGTCCTAATTTCGTAGTGTTACTCAATAGTGTATGCTTGTTGGCCTTTCGTATCTCCTCGCTATTGCCCAATAGTACTACATCATTAGCATAAAATACATTTTAAGTACAATTATTAAATATAGAAACTCCATATTTGCTGTTAAAGACGACTAAACCTACATAAAATGCATTGAAGAGAAAAAATAGTGTACTGTTATCTGAAAGATAAAAAACATATTATTTTATTTTGTTGCGATTATTATGTCAGTTACCACGAAATTCACTCATACAACGGAATTCACGTCCCTCGCCGTAACCGAGTGGTTAAGGCAAGATGCCTTCGCGCAGAAGTACGGGACTTGCGCTGGTTCGAGTCTCCATGGGGGGGGGGAGAAATTTCCTCATTAGTATTTCGGCCAGTATGGGACCGGTGCCCATTTGGATAGTTACAATAAGTAGTGGCTCCGGGTAGAGAAAACTGTCTACAACGGCTGGGGGAACCCGACATGCTGACCACATGTTACCCCTACACTGGCTGGCTGATTGTCTACCACTGTGATCAACACATGTGGATGTGAGGCCAGCAGACGGCTGGTACGCCAACAACCTTCTGGGCCTGTCGCGCCATGGAGAATACTGAATTCACACCTACTGAAAACAAGAAAAAAATTCAAAGACGATACAGGAATAGATATTAGAAGTATATAAAATTATAAAATAATATATATATATATATATATATATATATATATAATGCACATCATATGCGTAAAGTTGTCTGACGAAGTGATGCATGAAATGAAATATATTTTAAGAATTTGGGATACTAATGGTCTACCATCATAGTTCCGTACTAGATGTTTCTTTCAAGCGTTAAGTTAACCACTAGTCATTCGCTGACATTTGTAGAAAAATAAGCCCAAATAAATTAGCCTTAAATACCCGTAAGCAATTCTAGCAAGGGAACACGTACGAGTATAGATAGACAGAATAGTCCACCAATCATTTTCGTTTTTTATTAAATAAAATTACACTGACCAACAAAAAGTAAACTTTTTTTTTGTCTCAGAAAGAAAAATATGTGATTCCGATAGTTTTTTTTCTCCTCTCTTAATTCATATATGATATCGGGTTTTCTCCATCACGCAAGGTTTCCGAGAGACATGCATTTATTATAATTTGAAACAGTTTAACATTTTCTACATTCGTAACTACACACTATTCGAACATTCGGACTCACCTAGAAAGTAAGAAATGACTATTTTCTGCTATATTTCGCCTGTGGAGCATCCCTCTTGATGGTCCAACAATAATCGGCCAGCATAGTAGGATACTATTTGCCTTGATATCTCTTTTCCATAGCTGAAATCTCCTGAGTTAACTCATTTGGTTTATTTTTACAATGGACAAATGGACGAAAAAACGTTTATTAGAAAATAATTATTTAAATCCATTAATTGAAATTGAAATAAAAAAATTATGGATAATAGAGAAATTCCGAATACATATTTGAAAACACGATAAAAAACTGCATTAAGTACAACTATTGGTACTCATGAGACAAAAATTATGTTTACCAATATTATTGATCGGTCTTCACCCTTATCGTTTCACAGACCTTTATAAATATAGGGGCTTCATCTCTTCTCATTCCTCGACCCAACGCTGAGTTGGACACGAGTTAAGGATATTTATTAAATAAAATTGTTCAGTAATTATAATGGTTAAGACTTCCACGGCTATCGTTATGTATATTAAAATATATTTTCGGGATTGTTGGCCGTGTCTTGTAGTATTGCCTTCTCGATGTTTCATCACCTTCTGTGGGTAGCATCTTCAGGAGATTTTCAGAAGATTTTGCTTTTGTAGAAGTTCGTAGTAACTGCTAATTAGTAAATATTTACTAAAACTCATAGTTACCAAAAAATTCTCAAATTAACAACTAATTAGCAGTTACTACGAAAATCTACAAAAGCAAAATCTTCTGAAAATCTCTTGAAGATATCACCCACAGAACGTGATGAAACGTCTAGAAGACAATACTACAAAACACGGCCAAGAATCCCGAAAAGGTACACCATGTCCCATTCAAACCTCCCACATTTTAATTATTCTTAACTCTCAAAGTATGCGGAATTATGAAATGAGGTTGGTATTAAAGGAAAGAGAGACTCAAAGAATTTTTGTTTTCACTGTTGCAGTTAATTCATCTGTCGCATGTTGGACAATAATGACATCAAACAAAATGGCGACTCCTAAGCAACGAGCAAAAACTGTTTTCTGGTATGTAAAAACCAGTGTGTTTGCGACTCCAGTACAAGATCTTCATGATTTACAAACCCATATAATTGACACAATTGCAACAGTACCAATGAACATGTTGGACAGAACGTGGCACGAAATCGAATACAGACTTGATATTGTTCGTGCTACTAATGGTGCACATATAGAGGTGTTTTAGTGTGTGACAATGAAAATTCTTTGAGTTTCTGTTTCGTTTAATACCGGCCTCATTTCATAATTCCGCATACTTTGTTAGTTATGATTAATTATCATGTGGGAGGTTTGAATGGGACACCCTGTATTTTAGATACTAAAAGTAAGTAAAGTAATCCCACTACAGGCCTCAGGAGGCCCTTGCGATAGTGGGAGATTAAGGCTCCCACTTTTCTGGACAATTGGCATTTAATATCAGCCGGGTTGTCAGCCCTGCGTGACGGCCGCCTTTACCTCCGGAACAAGCATCTGGTACTCATTTCCGTTAGAGGCTAAGTCGGCCCCAGGGTCATAGTGCCGCCAGAAGGTTTGGGTCAGTTTAAAAATCCTGACCCCACCGGGACTCGAACCCTCGACCTTTAGGCTTGTAGCGCAGTGCCTTAACCATTACGCTATGGCGTGCCCCATACATTAATGTTCTGTATTTTGTTTAAAAATAAACAATTTATTTGTAATTGTTAAGAATAAAAGAAAAAGTTTTAGAACATGTGCAAGTTTTAAATTTACGGCACGGATGAAATATGTACCACCCCTGATAGTTATAGTAGTTTTCTTACAGTTTGCATTAATCACGTTAATTATACAGCTATAACCGTTTCCATCATCGTTAAATAATCATCAATTCTGTTTGCTGCTATTGGTATAATACGTTAAGTTTTATCCAATTATAAATGATACACACATTAGGGTATTTAATTCTACGTGGAATATGAGCCAGCGAGTTGATATAAAATATTAATATTAGCAGAACTGGGTGTAATGTTTATACTTTTTCTCTCTGGCAACATTAATTACGCTACCAATTAAGCGCAGTATGACATGTTTTGTTGACACCATTATCATGAACGTAGCTGCTAAGGCACCAGGCATATATACACAAAACGGGCTCACAAATGGGACAGACTAATTAGATTTCTCAGCCTGCAATTACTCTTTGTATTCTTTGCTATTTCATTATCATTATTATTATAATTGTAAAAGCCAGCCAGCGAATGAAATGTAAGCATTTAGCAAATTAATTGCGTAGATTATTAATGAACATTCTCTGTCGCAGCTTTTTTTATTATTGAACTTAACGTAACTTGTGAAATCTTATTATTCTCACAACGTCTGCTGGCTTTACTTATTAATGATGTTTGATACAGCCTGCCTTTATTATTGTTTCTACGGGCTGCCTGCTTCCTGGAACTTTCACAAAAGGAATATCAGAAAAGACTTGAACATTATATTTGAATACTTTTCTCTGCACAGAATGTTTCAATAGAGGAATAAACGTTTACAATATTTACGTTCATATTACAGTAAGCCTAATGGACACTATATTCTGCGAATTTGATGAGGATACATTCAAAACTAGGCCTATATCAAACAAAAGTTGTTAAAAAGCGAAGGATTTTAGCAAAATAATTGATATATAATGGAACAAATAAATAAATTTAACTAAGATGTATAACTCGCGCACTCTAAACTGGCGAGTTCTTGATGTCATTGCTGTATTTGGCAAAACAAGAGGTGAATTGATACTACTAACTAACTTAAAAATATCTACTCGTTATTACTGAACAACCATTTCAAAAGTGAATTTGTTATTAGAAGGTGATTCTAATGTAAACAAAACTTATAACTGACTGCAAAATTATTGCGTGTAGCACACGACAGGAACTATTTTAACACTGATAATAATAATAATAATAATAATATACTTAACAATAATAATAATAATATACATCATAATAAAAGTAATAATATTCTTAATAATAAAAATAATAATAATATACCTAATAATAATAATAACGTAATATTTATTCTCACAAAGTTAAGGTCATAAGGCCTTCTCTTCCAGTCAACCAGTACAAATTACAAATACATATTTACTCTATAGATTAATTATCTATACTCTATATTGATAAAAAGAGTTATTAGTGATAAGAACAACAGACAGCATTTTCTTTCAGGTCTATACTAGAGGTGAAATATAGAGGGTGAGGTAGCCCTTTGGTCTATAAGACTCAAATAAGCAAGGATCCCCACCCGCCAGTTTACAGTTCGCGAAGTATGCATATCATACGAAAAGTAAAAGTATATCACTAACAAAATCTATTACATTTTTGGGAACTATAAAATGTCATACGAAAATGAAAAGAATATCACTAACAACATCTATGACAGTTTTATAATGCTAGGACTTATAAATAGTTCCTCTCAAGTACAAAAACACGCAATATTAAAAAATCTGTAACATTCTTTCAGAAGCCACAATGTTATGGATATAAAACATGAGTTATAAACAAAAGAAAAGAAACCCGTATCACGAAGGCAGAGATGAAATTCATGAGGGAATTACACATGGGAAGATCATAAAAAATACACAGAAATATTATAAGAACTTATAGTTGAACCTATACATGGAAACATATGGAGGCAGAAACAAATGGAGACTACACATTGGAATAATGACTACAGAAATATTGCCCAATTTAATATTAATCCATCACCCAATTGGTAAACGAAGCCAAGGACGATTATTTAGAAGAATATTGGATGGATAATGAGACCACAACGAGCCACTAGGCCTCTATTCTTGATGATGATGATAATAATAATTTGAATCAAATTTCACTTATATGTAGGATCACCATAGCTCCAAACTTCCTTCTCTTTATTTTTCCTCTGTAAAATTCTGCAAACAGTGTTTCGAACTCCAAAATGAAAAATAAAATAGTAATCACTCTTAAAAATCCACTCAAAACAGCACAAAAATCCCTGTATTTTTATTCACACCTTTACCATGCTTACTTATTAATTATAGGACATATTTCGGTTTTTAATATATATATATTATATATATATATATGGTATGATAAGAAAAATAAATGCCTGGACGGGATTCGAACCCGGATCTCTGAGTCTGTACCTCAGCGTGATATCCATTACATACCAGGCGAATCCAATTCAAACACTTATTTTTCTTATATATGTATTATACTCTCCATTATTACTAGATGTCGCGAGAACACTGTCTTCACTGCCATCTAGTAGCTGACTATATCAAGTAAGCAAATTAAAGAGAATATTTATTTTACTTTATAGCAGTGACGCTTTATCGATGTTATAATTAAATCTTTAACATTGAGCAATGCAAGCTTAATATGGTATGATAAGAAAAATAAATGCCTGGACGGGATTCGAACCCGGATCTCTGAGTCTGTACCTCAGCGTGATATCCATTACATACCAGGCGAATCCAATTCAAACACTTATTTTTCTTATATATGTATTATACTCTCCATTATTACTAGATGTCGCGAGAACACTGTCTTCACTGTATATATATAGAGGATGTTTCTAAATTAGACCGACAAAGTTTGGGATCAGATAGATAACCTTCATTGATGCATTGATTTTGTTAAGGAACCTATGGCCTAAAACGCTTCGTTTCAGTGTTATATGGATCTTTCAGGGAGGGATTGAAGGAAACAGATACGAGCAAACACTCCGTTCAGCCCAAGAGAGGTTTGCCATTACTACAATCGCTTGGTTTGTTTACTTCCGGAGCTCAGTAGCATTCGGAACCTATTACAGCAAGATTTTTTTATATATATTTGTATGATCTGTTGGTTAGGTAAGTGTGAGCCCACTGCCTGGCCGGCACGCTCGCCTGACCTGATCTGTCTACATTTATTTTTGTGGGACTACATGAAGACAATGGTTTATGAAACCGATATTGACTCTGAAGAGCACGTATTGTCAGCGCAGCAGCTGATATAAAGGAAACCCCTGGCATCTTTGGAAGGATACGACAAAGTATGGCATTTTGATGCACTGTTTGTCTGGATGCCAATAGACGTGTATTCCAGCACTTGTGATGAGACAATAAACTACATCCATCCTGACAAATGTAACACTGGAGTGAGTCTATACTTTTTTTTTCAGAATTAAGTACGCTTTATTTCTGCTTGTCTGTATAGTATTTGGTTTAACACATAAAATGATTTTATATTTGCACGTACCAACTTCCTTCCATCCCTTCCTCAAAACCCCTCTTGCATTGAAACGAAGCGTCACAACTTATAGAGTCCCTGACCTCCAAAATATTCATTCCAACCTCCATCAAAAGATTTTAATGAACTATACCCTACTTGTAAAGGAAAAAAATAGATTCCAAATGTAGAAATATAAGGTATATTTCATATAGATCCTAAGAAACTAGTTACACTATTATAATATAAAGACTTAACCTTATTGCCAACACTTAACTACCTAGAGGTTCCTTAACAAAATACGCTTCAATGAAGGTTAACTGTCTGCCCCCAAAGTTTCTCGGTCTAATTTAGAAACACCCTGTCCCCGGTTTTAGTTCTTTTTTACGTGCCCTACACCTCCTAGGCCTTACAGTGACTAAATCTGTGGGGAGAGGATTTTTAACTCTGGATCATACATATACTTTTCTGACTACAAACGTACATGGGAGGCCTCCCCGGATGAGTGATCGGCTCAGTGTCATGGCCAGATTGAATATAATAAATAACAGAAATAATGATTTTAAAGCTCACTTAAGTATAATTGCATTATAAATACACATTCGTATAGCTTAGAATGATTGCTACATGCGCCAAACGGTAAATGACTCTCTCGATGGATGTTTGGTTCGCGCGCTGTTGATGCTACGCAGAATGGGATCTCAGATTCGAATCCTGGCGGTTCTGGAGGGGTGTTGGTGGGTAATACCAGGATTTTTTTTTCTCGGGGTTCTCTCGTTTCCCGAAATTCATCTCACCAACATACTCTACTTTTCTTCCCTCCCTCATTATGCCATTTCCTCCATTCATTAATTTCATATCATGTTTCACCTATCTCATGTTTTAACTAACCACAAGTGTTTAAAATATGTTGTTGTGGTGATCTAATAGTAACTTATGTACTTCCTCATGACTCTGTGATTGTGAATCAAAAGAATAGGGGCAAAAGTATGGTTGTATGCCCCTTCTCGAGGCCGTGTGTACGTGTGTGTGTAAATGTGAACAGATGACCCTGCTCTCCCGCTTTAGGGTCTTATTTTTTGCCCTCTTCGGGATGTTCACAAAAGTGTTGTTTGAGATTTTTTATGAGTTGTGGAATGCAGGCTTTCACGGCCGGTAATCATAATATTAATACATTCCGGGCTATGTGGCCGTGGTCTATAACTGGCGTTTCTTCCAGACGTTTCTCCCTCAACTGCGGAGGGCATCTTCAGTGGCGAGTGTTTCTAGGTTGTGTTCCCTTGTCGTAGACTCGACTGTGAATGGCACTGAAGGTGCCCCCCGCAGTTGAGGGATAAACGTCTGGAAGAAACACCAGTTTTAGACCACGGCCACATAGCCCAGAACCTATTAATATTATGTTTATGAGTTTGGGTTGTGAAATAGTATATTACGATGCGAGATTAGGAAATGGTTTTTACAGAAGCGAAGAACTGTTCAAATACTGAGCGATAGCGGGGTTTTTAGTTTCCGAGATTCTGCAAAACACTTCACAAACGTGCGTTGTACATTATTTTTTCGCAATAATGTTTTCAGAATAATGAATAATAGTAAAATAATAACATATTTGTTGGAAATATTTGCGTACATTATAAACAACTAACGTTAACAGTGAGGACAATGTTTATTAGTTGAAAATACAGCAGGCCGTGACACCAATCAATCATAAAATGGCGGCAAGTACGTACTTATTGTTTTATATTGTTTTAAATAAAGTTCAGTTCATTTAAATTCAGTGATTTGTTTCGTATAATGTATATTAACACAACATTTTAGATATATTTTTGTGTATAGGCTACATTGTACGTAGTATACATAAAGGGCAGTGGTTTTACTTCCGGCACGAGGTTTGTAATATGTAATATTACAGAATAGTTATTTAGATTGCGACCCCGAAACGTAGGAAGTTTAACTTTCAATCATGGTCGCCATCGCTGTAAGTGCGACAAAACACACTATCATGCAAAAAATAAGTTTCTGTTATGTTATGCCAGGCCGCAGTGAAGAGATGTTGTTTGAAAATTATCATAGTTGGGAGAAAAAGATCTTGTGCCAGTCCAAATAAATGGCGGTATGAGTCACGTGTGTGAATATTTGGCATGTATCGAATCAGGAACACTGTAACAAACTACACGTCACCGTAGAATAGATTTCATCTTATTCATTCCATAAAGTCTTAAAACCCGATTTCATCTCTATTAATCTAATCTATTCCACCGCTATGATCTCGAGGTAGCGTGCTGCCTTGTCACAAAGCGGGCCAGGGTTCGATTCCCGGTCAGGTCAAGCTTCCTGGGTGAGATTTCCTCACCTGTAAGACAAATGTCAGGTAGTTTGAGGTCCAAAAGGTCCTCAAACACCATATGGCCATAAGCATCTTCATCATCTCGCGGTATGGAAAGCAACTGGAAGTTATCACACCTATAATTCCCTAGTAAAGCTGCAAAGCATAACATGAAAAATTCTAAAACTGTAGAATAGAATCTAATCTAAATGATAAGATATTTTTTCAACTGCATCAATTCAAGCGAGGTATGTTAAAGGTAAGGTGTCCGCATACTCTGTTGAATAATGTGGTATCATCAGGAGAAACAAAATTAAATTAAATTCTAAAGATACCAGCATCCATTATCATTAATTTGGTATTATCATATAAAAACACTAACACACCACTAATGTAAATTTAAACAGTGTGAAATTCTGGGCAGAAGAGGTTAGGAAAGAACTCCAAAAGATTGGGATGGGTGGGGTATGGGAAAAAGGGACTGAAAATCGCAAGAATGTGTGGAGAAAAATAAGAATGCGGTACTTAGATATAAACCAACAAATTATTTTCGCCGAATGTGCGGGACAACGCTCACTGATTTTTTACAAAGAGACCTAAAACAAGTTTGGGGAAAAGGATCTTATGTACTCAATCTAGAATTTAAAGAGAGATCAGGGCTTGCTTGGTTTAGGTTAGGGGCATGGAATTTTTTAAAAATCAGCAACGAACACGATATGCGAATATGTCCAATGTGCGGGAGCTTTGAAGACGAGATACATATATCAGGAAAATGTAACGATTTGGAATATTGGAGGGGTCAGTTATTACCGGAAAGATTTCTAAATTCAAATCATTTAAGATTGGCATGCTACGAGTTATTGGTAAGCCCAGAAAATTAGATAAACTTGGATAAATTTCTGGACAAAACGCGGAAAATAAGAACAAAACTCATTCATGAATAAATATATGTTAACAAATTGCAATATCATTAATTCTTAATAATTCTACATAACCAAGTTAATGTATAATGTAATTGTATTGTTATGTAATTGTAATATTATTGTGTTTTCTTTTTGTTTTATTACCAAACATCAACTTATTGTAACGGACTGTCAACAGCACGTACGGCTTACTGCCCGTGCGACCCATATTTGTAAATAACATTGTATCTTAATTTTAGTCTAATAAAGTCCTTATGTATGTATCTATCTATATAAATATAAATAAAGAAACTCCATGTCTCGACAGGCCTAGAAGGCCCTTGGCCCACCAACCGGCTGCTGACCTCACATCCACATATGTTAATAACAGAGGTAAGCGATCATCCAGCCATTGTTGGGGGTGACATGTTGTCAGCATGTCAGGTCCCCCAGCTGTTATATCTTGTTTCCTCAACCTAGTGCCGTTACTTGTTGGAGCTATCCAAATGTCTCACAATGGTGGGTAAGCACAGGGTCCCATACTGACCGAAATTCCATGCGAAAATGTCTTCCCTCATGGGGACTCGAACCAGCGTCCCCCGTAGCTCTGCGCCAAGGCATTTTGCCTTAACCACTCCGCTTAGGCTCGGGACAATATAAATATTCTCTTCTATAGTTTTCTACACTAGGACAGGTCTTTCACTGCAATCATAGCATTTTATGCTAGAATTAGCAGATTCACTAGGGAATTATAATTGTGGTAGCTTCCTGTTGCTTTCCAAACAGAAACACAATGTAAAATAATATATTACTTGACAATTCTCGCATACTCAGCTGAAAATAAATCAAATCCGCCTCTTCTCATTTAGGGTTTCTTTTCTTCCTTTACTATTAGGCGAAAGATGATAATGATGATGGCCACATGATGTTCGAGAACCTATTGGTCTTAAAGTTACCTGACAATTGTTTTACAGGCGAGGAAAAACCCAAGAAACTTGTCCCGACCAGGAATCGAACCGGTCCCGCTGCGTTACAAAGCAGCACGCTATCTCGAGACCACAGCGGTGGACTGGACAAATATAAAAAAAAAACTAAATTTACTGATGCCCATCCTCTGTTAAATTTTACCCACCGAACACGAGAAAAAACTATATTTAGTATGGAAAGCACCGTATTGGCACTTCCTCTCCAGACTTCACTGTAAAAGCCAAGTAATGCATGTGGAGCTTAATAAAATACTTAAGGCAAGTAGAATAACAACTATACGTACTTTTAACAAAAATATTGGTCATATGTCAGAGACACGCGTTCTGTTACGTCAGTGCTGTCAATAAATTACAATTTAAAGTTTTACACAGACATATGCCAAACTTAATGAAAAAATGGACGGTAATCACAGCTGAAATTGATTGTAAATGTCAGAATGATATTTTTTTCATTTTAATTTTTGTTAATAATTTAATAAAGTTTGTTACTAATCTGATTGTCGTTTGTTTTTTGGGTTGCTCTATAATCACTAAGGTGAATTCTGGATTAAAATTCACATTCTTTTGGTTTCAGAGTTTGTTTTTTCTTGTGCTGTGGTTTGTGTACAGTACTGATAACCAGATAGGGGTTACCCATTCTTTTATTTCAATATCTGTGCTCTATATATTATTTTTTGGGCTTTCCGTTGTAAGTATAATGTAAAATGTATAACCAACTAACTTACTGGTACTATCGAACCCGTAGGTTCGTGGCCGCACTACATAACCTCTCCATATATCACTATCCTGAGCTAATATTTTAAAATCGTCCCCCATATATATTCTACGTACCCATGGTCAATATCATTCTCCCACCTCAGTCTTGGACGTTTTCCCTCAGGATTTCCTAAAGAAGCTTCCATGTTCCTCTTTCATTCCCCATTTTTGCCTTATGTCCTGCTCATCATAGTCTTCGAGACTTATCATTCTTTTTTATATCTGATTTCCTATAAAGGTCATGTAGCTCATTGTTATGTAGTGTTCTCCATTAGCACGTCTCTTCATCTCTTTGGTCCAAAAATGTTTGTATTGTATATCTAGCTTAACTTGGCAAAGACAGAGATAGGGATGTAAAGGTAGATCCTTGACCGCTTCGCTCAGATACAAAAGAAAGAACCCATCCTGTTGTCAGTTTTCGTCTTCCCCCTTACCCCTATTAATATCTGGTGAAGGAACGCCGACAACACTGGAGCGAGTGAGTGAGGTCCTGCCCATCATAGTCTTAAAGATTTATCATTCCTTTTTTTACATATGATTTCCTATAAAGGTCATGTAGCTCACTGTTTTGTAGTGTTCTCCATTCGCACGTCTCTTCATCTCTTTGGTCCAAAATTTTTTTCTATTGTATATCTGGCTTAAATTGGCAAAGAGAGAGATGGAGATGTAAAGGTAGATCCTTGACCGCTTTCGCTCAGATACAAAATAAAGAACCCATCCTGTTGTCAGTTTTCGCATTCCCCCTTACCCCTATTAACATCTGGTGAAGGAACACCGACAACACTGGTGCGAGTGAGAGAGGTGAGCACAGCTGTCTCTTTCTACAAATTTCTTGCAAAGTTAAGCCAGATATGCTATAAGAACTTGATTCTCAAATACTCATAATCTCTTCTCTTCCTTAAAACAAAGAGTCCATGTTTCGCATCCATATAATATAACTGGGAGAATAACATTTTTATATATTTCAATTTTACGTTTCTTGATAGAAGTTGGAACGACAAGAGTCTTTGTAATGCATAAAAAAATATACAACATTTTTCTCGATGAATTCAATGTAATTATACACTACAATTGCCAAAAGGATCAAGAATTTTCAAATATTGAAATTTCACAGTATCTTTAAACATCTATATTATTTAATATAATTTCACATGTAGGCCTATGCGGTTGGAAAACTTTCCATCTACCGTATTGATTTATAATGTAAACCTGGAGAATGTTAGATCCATAACTAATTAGATTTTAATTTAATAAATAAATTTTATGGCATTTATTAAACAAATTTTTAAAATAAATGTATAAACTTTAATGAATTTTGTGTAAAAGAATAACTTTTGAACATTCATTAGAGATGAAAGGAATAATCAAATGTAATATACACAAACATGCAAAGGGAATCTGTATCGTAAAGTTACGGGATCACAGTAATATATCAGCCAAGTTTTATTATTTTTTTCGAGGGGTGTGTTGTATATTTAATAATAGAGAAACCAATTATTGTGGTAAAATGTAATTAATTCTTCAGGACAGAAAAGAGAGAGGAAAAAAGTTTTAAATATATTTTCTGATATTTACCGTGACTTCGTAACGAGCTTGAGCCTCGATTGAATTTTAATACCGCACGTATATTTTGAAACCACATAGTTTTAGCTCTGTAGAAACCGATTAATAACGATACATCAAAATCGAAAGCCCCCATCATTTAAATTTTGATGCCGACAGAGAGCTCTGATATCCGACTATGGCAGCCCCCAAACTTAATTACGTCAAAACCGTGCAGTTTGGTTATATAAAGTTCACAATGCTATAAAGATCAATTACAGCTGCTATGTTATGATGAAATGTAATTATTAATTAAATCGTCTGCCTCTTTCTCTCTTCCAGTCGCTCTGCAGTCCTCTCTGTCTGGGCTTAGACGTATACATAGTTTAGTTACAATAAAAGTCAATTAAATTTTCTAAATTAAAATCCCTTTAAGTGTATGTGTGCGCATATATAGAGCTACTGTTGTATAGAAAGCCCCCTAGAGTAATATAATAGAAATAAAGGCAATTTGAATGGATTTGACAATTGGTACACTCTTACAGTTTCAATTACAACTTCAAATTACTTTTCTATGCATGGCTGTTTTAATATAAAAGAGAGGAGAGAGGAGGGAAAGGGGGAAGCACGAGATTCGTGCATATTCCCAGTTTTGGGGGATATATAATTATATAAGTAGTTCCATTTGCCAACAAAGACTAAGGGACGGCAGAGAATGCTGAATTAATAGAAGCGAATTCCTGTTTGGCCAAAACGAAGCAAATTCATAGGGCATTCCTCAAACATTTAATCCATAAAACATTAAGTCTTATAAAACGCTGTCTATGGCCACCTCTAAGCCGTAAATGTTACCAACCCATGGTCCATGTTTCACTAATATTATATATTAACATATCTACTACCAGTACACTATAGAATTACATTTCATATTAAACCGGGGCTAATGGCCTTGAACAGAAACCCGAGTTGGTGATCACTTCTGATCGTCAGCGAAGGAGCCAGACCGCTATTTTTCGTAGGTTTAAAACTCCACTTTGAAATCGCAATCATAATGATCCATGGTTTAATTCCTAACTTACTTACTCACTGGCAATATCGAACCCGTAGGTTCATGGCCGCACGGACATAAGCTCTCCATACATCCCTATCCTGAGCTAATGCTTTCCAATCATTCCCTGTATAATCTACTTCCCTCAAATCATAGTTAATGTTATTCTCCCACCTCATTCTTGGTCTACCAACTGGGCGCTTTCCCTCTGGCTTTCCTACAAGAAGCTTCCATGCAAGTCTTTCATTTCCCATACGTGCAACATGTCCTGCCCAACGCAGTCTACGAGACTTAACTGTTCTTATTATATCTGGCTTCCTATAAAGACTACGTAGTTCATTGTTATGTAGTCTTCTCCATTCACCTGTCTGTTCATCTCTCTTTGGTCCAAAAATTTTCCTAAGTACTTTATTCTCAAATACTTGTAATCTCCTTTCCTCTCTTAAAGTAAGAGTCCATGTTTCGCACCCATATAATATAACTGGTAGAATAATAGTTTTATATATTTTCAGTTTAACGTTTTTGAAAGGAGTTGGGACATCAAGAGTCTCTGCAATGCATAATAGCATGCATTTCCAGAATTGAGCCTATGTTTAATTTCTTTGTGCATCTCATTCCTATTTGTGATCATTGTTCCTAGGTATTTGAATTCAGCCACTTCCTCAAAATTTCCCTCATTTGTCATTAGCTGTCCATTTCCATTATATAATGAATTTCTACGTGTGACCATATATTTAGTTTTATTGATATTTACTTCCAGTCCCAATTTCTTAGTATTACTCAATAGTGTGTGCGTGTTGTTCTTTAGTATCTCCTCGCTATCGGCCAGGGTATCTTTACCTTGTCGTGGTGGAGTGGCTTGCGTGCTTAAATGATCCTGAGAGCTATGCTGGCGGTAGCATTGCTGCCGATAGGGTTACCCATGCCGGACTGGTCGAAGGTGATAAGCCAGACGAAAAAGTACCTTGGTCGAAAGAGTGACGATCTTTCACCGTAAAAATAGAACCGTCAAGAAATGCGGACATGGGTTCAACTGGGGTTAATTCCTGACTACGAAATATTTTTCTCCTTTAATTTAGAGTCTGGAAAGGAAAACTCTCACCTTTGTGAAAATAACAAAAATAAACTGTTTGCTAAGAAGTAATAGATTTCGGTTTAAAAGAGTATTGTCATATCCAGGCTGTGACACCCGTCGCTTCAATCAGTTTTAACCCTGGAGCTGACTTGCCAAGTATTTATATTATTTGGGATCTACGGTCGTAATATATATATTTATGTCGGTCCAGATGATCTAGTGGTTACCGTGCTCGCCTCTAGTCACAGGCTAGTCACAGGTTCGCAAGTTCTGATCTTGTCTGGGTAGACGGTTCTTTAAGGGCGTAAAAATCCGGAATGTGTTTTTCATAGAAGGGTAAATAAAGCAGTGAGTTTCGTGTCGTAAATTCACACTACATGAGAGAATCTCAAAAGAGGCCTGTGATCAAAATTTGTCGGCCCTTTTATGCCTAGATTTGTATGGCAACTCTAATGACTTGAAAACTTAAAGAGTATCTTAAAATAAATTACTACATATGTCTATTAAAAAATTACTGTGAGAATTTCTATGATATTTCAAACGTTTCTAAATATGTTTGATTTCACGTACATAAAGTACTGGATTAAAATCCTAACGTCGACACATTTTTTCCCCGATTTTTTTTGGAATTCCCGTCCGGATTTATATTCCGTCTGCCCTAAACATTTTGTTCCCATTATTCCAAGGGTTATTTGTATTATTATGAAGCAGATTTTTCTCCCAATTAAGTAAAATTATAAAATTTGATAATAAACACTTTAAAGAATAACCTATTTAAAATAAGAATATTAGTACACAAGTGATCTTCTTGGTGATATAATATTAAAATATATATGTAGTCAATATGCCCATTTCACCAATTAATGTTTTAAAATGGTCAACAAGTTTCTACAGCCAAGCTGTCATTCTCAAGACCAGATATGACTCAATATCTGGTCTTGAGAATGACAGCTTGGCTGTAGAAACTTGTTGACCATTTTAAAACATTAATTGGTGAAATGGGCACATTGACTACATATATATTTTAAAAGAATATTAGAATTATTCTAATACAAATTGGAGATGTGCCATTGGTGATCCAGTGGTACAACATCCTTGAGATGCATGGGTTACGTTCTATCTAAGGAAATTTGTAACGTTAAGAAAATTCTAGAATGCGATTTCTTCCGGTCATGTGTCATCAAAGATTCACTTGCTTACAAAAATATGTCCATGATCATACTTGCAACTGAAGAAGTTAACACTCCGGACGCCCCATTGCCAGTGGAATATCAAAACCACCAATCAAACAAATCAATATAATATTCAATTTCTTTAATAAAAACGATGACACAGAAGTTTTTTTATTTCCAAATTTACCACCAACTTTTAAGCTACAGTAAAACAAATACCATACAAGCCACTCTATATATATATAACTAAAAGTAGTTTAGAGATATCCCCCTATCAAATTGCTAGGCTTGTAAGTCAAATGAAGTGGAGAGAATGAAAGGGGAAAAAATTAAAAAATATATAAAACTCCAGTTTTCCGAAAAATTATATTTCAAATATTAACAAATTCCAGTTTTCCGAAAACTAAAGTTAAAAATATGTAAAATGTTCTATACGTTCACAACATAATCTCCTTAAAAATCGATGAAGCAATTTATACTGTTTTTTTTTTTTAGATTGTTAGATATATCATTATCCACTTTGGTCAATGTGTTTGAATTTGATTAACAGCACAATACTTGTAAAACCGGACGTAATGGCTCCGATGGTAGCTACCAATCCCACTGGGGACTTTTCTAGTTTTTCTGAGTTGGAAAAGAAAACGTTTGGTTTGAATTTCATTAGCAGAAACAATTTCACCATTATCATAATTTCATCCTTTAAAAATGAAGAATTTCTACAAGAAGCACATTAAAAACACGACTAATACACTTTATACAACGAAAGTTTTTAAACTCCCATATAACATTAGATGATACAGCGACTGTAATTAGGAGTGAAGTGAGACTTGGGCAATGAGAAATCAGGACATCCATCGAATCATAACCAGCGAGATTAAGTTCTTGAGAGGAACAGCAAGATAGATAATCATAGAGATGTCTTGCAATAACTTCAGTTATAATTATTATCTACTCGTAGTTTATAAACAATTACCAGTACAACTGATAAACTAGTATACAATATACGCCAATGGACAGAATTCCAAAAGCCAGTATTATTTCTGTCCACATGGAAAGGGGCCGCCCGAAGAAGATATCAATTGAAAATCCAGCCTTAGATCATAACAGGCCACCAGGCCATATACTTTCATGGTAAATGATGATGATGAAGTCAAACATGCTTTTAGAGTAGGAAACAAAAAATAACACTGAGCAACAAAAAATAAACTTTGATTTGTCTCAGAAAGAAAAATATGTGATTCCGATAGTATTTTTTTCTCCTGAATTCAATATGATAGGCCTATCGGTTTTTCTCCATCACACAAGGTTTCCGAGAGACAGGAATTTATAATTTCAAAACACTTTAATATTTTCTACATTCGTAATTACACAATATTCGAACATTCGGACTCACCTAGAAAGTAAGAAATGACGATTTTCTGCTATATTTCGCCTGTGGACCATCGCTCTTGATGGTCCAACAATAATCGGTCAGCATATTAGAATTCCATTTGCCTTGATATTTCTTTTCCATAGCTGAAATCTCCTGAGTTAGCTCATTTGGTTTTATTTTACAGTGGACAAATGGACTAAAAAACGTTTATTTAAAAAATAATTATTTAAATCCATTAATTGAAATTGAAATAAAAAACTGTGGATTATGGAGAAATTCCGATTACATATTTGAAACCACGATTTAAAAAACTGCATTAAGTACAATTATTAGTATTCATGAGACAAAAATCATGTTGACCAGTGTTATTTATGGGATTTGGATATGCTTCACACAAAATCGATCAAATTAGAAGCTTCACTGCAAAGATTGTTGGTATATTAACTAAAATGAACGGTTAGCATTGTATATTGAAACTGAAGCCATGTAACTCGAGATATTTTAAAATGTATGTCTGCGCCGAGTCGATTGCTATTCCATAATTGAATTGCATTGGTGCTTTAAGCAAAGTACTGGAATTCCCGACATTCCATTTGGTATCAGTTTCATTGTTTCTGTTTTCCATTGATCTGTTATTTATGACATTTAGAATTTGATTTAATATCTGTGATATTACACAAAGGTAGTATGTAAAGTAATCTCAAAATAGCATATTGCATAGCAATTATTATTATTCTAATAATCAGAATGCGGGGAAATAGTATGTATACATGCTTACAAATACTGTCGGTCTTAACTGTACATTGAAACAGAGGGATTAATTACGTCAATTATGTTACGATCATAGTATCTACAATTAAATAGCCAACGTAACTATTCATTTCAGAGCTGAAAACCTTAGTGATGCGCATTTTGATTATTGCGGCGTTCTACTAACCGATGGACAAACTGCACAGCGTGTTCATAATATGTGTATCAGATTCATGTTTAATGTCCGAAAATATGACCACATTTCTCCATTTTTCCACGTGTTGTCATGGCTACATCTTAAAGAGAGAAGAAAATTACCTTGTCTAGTTCTTTTATTTAAGATTCTACATACCTTGACTCCCAATTATTTATCCTCTCGTTTCCAGTATCTATCCTCAAACCATAACTTAAACACACGATCAGAGCATAGCCTCTTCCTTAATATACCGCAACATATGACATCACATCATTCCATGTCATATACTTCTTCACTTCTCGCAACTAGAATTCCCTATTGCAAGAAATCAGGGGCTGCTGGACGTTGGCATCTTTTAAAAGAAATCTAAATTTACATTTCCTCTAAGCTTGGCTCATGATTACCCGTATAAAGTACATATATTAATTGGTGTTTCTCGTATATTCTATCATATTTATACTTGTATTATTATTGTTATTAGATAGATCATCGGTTGATTAATTTCTTTGACATCGTCCGATTCCCAATAGCCAATTTTGTCGGTCCATCCAATCTCCTGGTTGTAGATGTTTCTCCTTCATGTATAAATATATTCCCTAACTCCAGGATGTTTTAGGTCTTCTTCTGCCTCATCTTCCCTCGGGTTTCCATTCCAAAACAGATTTTGGTAGCCGATCCTCTTCCATTCGCTGGACATGTTCGTACTATCCTAATTGCTGAGATTTTAATATAATCTGAAATAGTGTCTTCAGTCTTCATTTTCTTCCTTATAACTGAGTTCCTAATGTTTCTCTTCTTGAAATTCTGGCTGTTCTTCGTATAAAATCCATTTCCGTTGCCAAAAGATACTTATTTGTTTTTGTTGATAATGGCCATAGTGCTGCTCCATAAGTAATGATGCTTTTTAACAATTGTATGATATATATTCTTTTTATTTTATTACTTATATTTTTATCCCACAATATTCCATTGAGGCAACCAATTGCAAATTTTCCTTTATTATTTCTATTTCTTATTTCCTCTTCATAACTCCCATTTTTATTTATTTTAATTCCTAAATATGTGATCTCACTACAAGATTTTATTGTTTCTCCGGTCTCCAAAATTAATTTCGTTCTGGTTCACCAATTGATATTTTTTTCATGTTCAAAATTAATCCCCATTTTTCATATTATTTCTGTCAAATTCTTCCTAAAGGGCAGATCGGGCTCTTAGCTGTAGTGAAAGCAACTGATCTAAGGATGGACACCTGAAAAAATCCCTGGTCCTCCAGATTGGGGGTTGATGCGGTAGGCCATATCCCTCCCATCAGAAAAAAATGCAATATCAAAAAACCTAATAATTATTGTTATTGTAATTTTTCTTCTCCTTCACTTCCTGGTTTAGGCAAGAATTGGCTATTCCGTCTTCACTAATAGATCTAAGACCATATCTTCCGAGGACGTCCGACATCTCTTCTTCCTCTTGGAAAAAAATGGAAGATTTTATTTGGTAATATACTTTTCTTCCATTCTTTCTACATGTTCTTTCCACTGTATCTTGTTGTTAAATATATTTCTTTTATGGAGTAGATCTGCAGTTCTTCACGGATATCCTCGTTTCTTATCTGGTCCATATTGTAATTTTTATTATTATTATTATTATTATTATTATTATTATTATTATTGTTATTATTATCATTGTATAAATTTTGTTTGTACATGAAATTTATATTGCAAAATCTTAATAGTTTCAACTCTTTATAATTAATATAGTGTATATACAATCTCTTCTGTTAAATAATGTATTTGTTAATTTGTGCTGGTTGAGTGGAAGAGAAGGTCTTATGGCTTAACTCTGTCAGAATAAATATAACATTAGGCTAGTTATTATTATTATTATTTTATTATTATTATTATTATTATTATTATTATTATTATTATATATTATATTATTATTATTATATTATTATTATTATTATATTATTATTATTATTTTATTATTATTTTATTATTATTATTCTATTATTATTATTATTATTCTTATTATATTATTATTATTATTATTATTTATTATTATTATTATTATTATTATTATTATTATTATTATTATTATTATTATATTATTATATTATTATTTATATTATTATTAATTATTATATTATTTATTATTATTATTATTATTTATTATATTATTATTATTATTATTAAACAACAGGTGAATGAATACAGTTGTGAATATGTAAGTTTGGTTTGTAGTATGTACTTTTTGTGAGAGTAAGCAGATTATTCCATTGTGCAACAGAGCAATAGGCCCTCTCTAGTGTTTCCGTCTGGTCTTGACATTGCCTGAGCCGGTTTGTAAACAAACTAAGTTTGTTTGTTCGTAATTTCCCATCTCGGTACTATTTTCCCCGTAGTCTGTTAATAACACAACAGCTCGATATCTCATCACTTTAGCTGGATCCATATAAATAATGATATAATTGAAATCAGTTAACACTTACACTAGTGTAGCTTAAAAACTGTCATATTACAAGTAGGCAGCCTACTTGGTATTTTATTGGCTGTTTGTGGTTACATCTAGGGGGTGGAACCTTATGACATATCACATTTTTTAAACTTTTATTTTGAGTTTCGGAGCAAATTCAGAAGACCTACAAATAAATAATATGATAATTAAACGTGTTGAATAATTTTAAATATCTTGGATCTATAATAGATAAATCTGGTACTTGTGAAAAAGATATTATTAACAGAGTAAAATTGTGCAAGGAAGGCGATTACATCCCTGACATGGTCTTTTATGGAATAGAAATTTGATCAGAAAAACAAAAAAGAGATTATACAGACAATAAGAGAAAGTATACTTACATATGGATCAGAAAGCTGGACAATAAATGAAAGGATGCGGAAAAGAATATTGGCGACAGAAATGGACGGATTACGGAGAAGTATGAGAATATCCAGGCTACAACATATTCGAAATACATATATCAGACAAGAAATGGATGCACAAGAAACTGTTATCGATAGGATAACAAAGAGAGCTCTGCAGTGGTATGGACATGTACAACGGATGGTCGGAAGACCATTGGCCAACACAGGTGTTGGATTGGATGGGTACCAGGCAGAAGGAGGAGGGGAGAAGCAGAAGAGCATGGTATGAGGGAATATATGATGCCATGATGAAGAGGGGTATGGAAGATGGACAATGGGAAGATAGGAATCTCTGGAAAGCAGGAATCAAAGGCAAACTGCTGTAAAGTGGAAAGCCTGTATTAAGTAAGTCTTTTGAGTTTCCAGTAAGTAATAGTTATTTAGACCACTAGTTACAAAAACAAAGGTTTAGTGTAATTTTGTAACTTGTTGTCTACAAGATTTTATCTACGTTTCAGTGTGTTTTAGTTTATGTTGTATATTTAATATATTTAATGAAATTTATTTATTGAGGAAACGACATGTTTAGAGAAAGATTAATGTGGGCTTTGAAGAAACAAAAAGTTGTTATATCCTGCAATTTTGGGTGCTAGTTTCATATATGAATTTAAAGTAAAAATGAGCGAGAAAGTAATTGATTTTCACGGTTCATGAAGGAAACATTTTAAAAGCAGTCAAACATACAACTATTAATATACGTCAAGAAAAATCAAGGAAAGTCATTTATATAGTTTATACGAAATCATCAATAAAGTGTAATTCACGTTTGTGTTTGGAACCTGTATTGTATGTTTTGATACCGTGTTTTGTGTTGTATTAGGATATAAAGTACAAGTTTTGTTCACCTAGTTAACAACGAACTAAAGCGTCACTGGTTGTTTATAACAGTTGATAAATACCATTTATAAAGGTATTCTGTTGAAAATTTTAGTGATTTTTTAAAATGTGCCTTAAATGTTTTTAGATTTTTGGTCATACTTTTTTCTAATCTCTGTAAAAAAAATCATATTTTGTTCAGATATCAGGAATTCTTAAAGTCGTCACTCACGATTTTACAGAAAAAACTAAAAATCAGTAAATAATCACCTGAAGTAGGTGTTGATTATTATTTTATTAAAATAAGAAACTCATCTTATCATGGTCCAAATGACATGTCTAACATATCAACAGTTCACTGGTATGTAATAAGTATGGGTTATAGGCTAGGCTGCATCATACTTATTGTATAGCTGGCTTAACTTGGCACAGAAGATATAGATATATATATATAATACAAGGATAGATCGTTGACCACTTTTTAGTCCAGATATAAAATAAAGAACCCACCCTGTTATCAGTTTTCCTTCCTCCCCCCTTCCCCTATTAACATCTGGTGAAGAAAAACCGTCAACACTGGTGCGAGTGAGAGAGGTGAGTACAGTTGTCTCATTCTTCAAATTTCTCGTAAAGTTAGACCAGAGAGACTATAGACCGCTATGTTTACAAACTGCACGTTGACACGCGCTCACTCGGGACAGACTTCTAGTACAGTCCTCTTTGTTTAATAATTGACTCATCTTTGCACATTTTTGTGCTGTTCAGGCCTTCTGATACCACCACCACGTCACGTAAACAGTCTACTAGTGAGGAGAGTCGAACATATACACTCTCCGCTCCGAGCAGGCAGTGAAGACGCTCTACGAAGACATGCATTTTTTTACAATTAGTTAGTACCCTAATACCGATACTTGTTTTTCAACCCTAGTAATAACTAGGGCTCGGAAGTTGAGGGACATATAAAATGCCTATAAAAGACCTATACACAGACCTAAAACTGGATAAAATGACGTAAAAACTGTTTTCAGTGTTAACGAGTGAATAAAGACAACCTCGTTGTCTTCACCCTCTGCTCGAGTAATTTTCACAAAGTGACAATTTTCTTAGAATGAGCCTAAATACAATAGTTGAGGCGGGTCAGTAGGCTGGTAGTTAAGAATAACGTGATATTTTGTGAGGGTTGAATAGTTTCTCACGGAACAAGTGTTTGGAGAGTAAAAAGTTTTTATACTAGTTATAATAAAGTTTTGGAATTATTAATCAAGTTATGAACCTATCCCTTGTACAAAGAAACACCAGATTTACGTTTATATAACACTTTGGCTAGATCAGTGTTGACCTATGGTAGTGAAGCAGGACACTAAAAAGACAACATGAAAGACAGAATAACCGTTTTGTGAAATGAGATTCATGCGCAGAACAGCGAGTTACACCAGGATGGGATCGGTAAAGGAACACCGATATCTTAAAAGAATTGAAGACTATGCCAATTTTGGAGATATATTACAGTACCAACTAAATTGGAAAGAATGAGTTCAAATCGGATCCCCAATCTGGTTTATAATTATATACCAAGATTACGAAGATCACTGCGCCGTCCTATGAAACGGCTGGAGGGAAAAATTTCTGTAGGATTTGTACCAGGGCTTGGCCTACTTGGAAGGAAGAAAGAAGAAGAAAGTTTTTGAAGAAAAGTAGAAGTACTTTCAAAAGAAGTGGAATTGAGACAGATTCTGCGAATTTGAATGAAACAAATGGTTTATATGTATCAAAAGAAAGTTATAGTGGCAAAAAAAATCCGTTTAAGACTATATAAAAAGTAAAAAAAAAGACCATATAAGCGAAAAAAAAAACGTCGAAAAAGGGACATAAACGAACATAGAACCTATATTTCAGCCGGCAATGACCCAAAAAATCTTATATTAGGTTGAGACCATCTTCAGCATAAATAAAAAAATGATTTTTTCCTCAACTTCATAGAGGGCTAATAATAATGATGAATGATAATGATAATAATAATAACAATAACAATAATAATAATGCTTTATTTTAGCTGGCAGAGATAAGGTAATAAGGGGCTTTCTCTTCCACTCAACCAGCTGAGTAGTAAATTATAACAAAAATTACATATTTATTACAATTTCAAGATATTAAAATATAGGACTAAACAAAAGACCAATGCTGTTGTGATCTAATACCAGCTAATAATAACAAAAACATGGGAAAAAATAATAAAAATTAAAATAAGATGAAATTAAATATTTATTTTGACAACCATGATAAGATCATGGAAGCAAATGACGACTGGGGGGTGTTGTTAACTTAGGAAATGTAGTAATAAAAACCAATAGCCTTTGCAGCATGACCAGATTTTAATAGCACAAAACAGTCAGGGGTGAACTACAAAGAATGCTATATAAACTAAATGAAATATCAAAAAATACAACATGGAAATATCATCAGAAATCTCTAAAACAATGGCCTTCAAAGGGCGCTCATCCAGTTCGGGACAAAGATAATATTAGAAAATAAACCAATAGAACAAACAAGTGGTAAGGTAGAATTTCCTAGGTTGCAAAAATATCATACACACGCGGAAACAGATATAAATAAACAAACTAAATAAGTTTAATTATATAACAGGAACACCAAAAAGAACTTCGAAAATAAAGCCAGGAAAGACTCTATAATGAAATTATACAAGACAATGGCAGTGCCTATTATTACTTATGGATCCGAAACATGGACAGTGACAACACAACAATCTGCCAGAATTCAAGCTTGCTGAAATGAAATTCCTCAGACCAATACCAGGATATCACAGAACAGACAAAAAAACATAACCCAGAAATAAGAGAACAAACTAAAAGTAGAGGAATTATTAACACAACAATAGTGAAATACAGAAACAAACTGGAAAGAAACACTTGGCAAGGATGACTGAGAATAGAATACCAAAAGCAGCATACAGCTATTCACCACGAGGAAGAAGAAGATTTGGGAAGACCAAAGAAAGATGGAAACAGCCAACAATTTGGAGCCGGAACAGGCTAATTAAATAAGCATAAACCGTGAGAAGAAGAAGAAGAATGAACTATAAATACAGTAAGTAAAGCTTCCTAGATGATTATTTACAAAATGCTTGAATATAGTTGCTATGCAGTTAATGTTTTCATTGTGTCGAATTTAAGATATCAGTTAATTTGGATTTAAATAATGATAGTGATTGACAGTCCCTGACGTGACTGGGAAGTGAGTTCCATGGCTCTAGTCATAGATATTGTGTAAGATTCAAGAGTATAGACATGCTCTGTGCTATGGTATTAAAAGTAAAGAAGAGTCTTGTGATCTTGTCCCCACATTGTGACGAGTCGATACATTTTGAAATCGCGTTGAAATAAATAACTTGGTAAATATGTGTCAGGATTTGGAATAGTAAAGCATGTGAATGTAAAGTTCTTCTGCCATTTATGCGTAACCATGATAAGGCCTGAATGAAGGATGATACGTGGTCATAACGACGGAGATTGAATGTAATAAGTTACTGGAGACCATGAGTTCCTCATATCAAAACACTCAACCAACATCATTGGACAACGTGTGAAAATTTGTCGGTAGAGAAACTGCTCCACTCTGTATAACAAATTTGATTGATTTCTAAAGTTATATAATTAGCGCATGGTATTGCTTTAGTATGAATGACACGTTTCTGTGATAGAAATAAAAGAGAGAGCTGTTATCTTTATCTGTGAGCTGGAAAGAGGGAATGGATTTTATTATTTTCTTGATTAAGTAGTTACGGTCTATCGTATTCATTTCGATCAAAACAGGAGTTTCCATTAAATCTCTCTGCCTCTATCACGTTTTCTGTAAAAAAAATAATTGTCAATCAGGAACGAATTACTGGTATGGAGAATATGGAAGCCCGTGGATTTGGTAAATGAAACTGAAAGTTTCCGTAACATACAGCTAGTAAATCAGAGAATCTCCCCGACATTGTTTAATGAAATGGAGACGGTAGAGCAGTAATGGATTAAGTCGCATTGTTCTATTTAAAACAACGTAAATTTTCAGTAAGTAACCCTAACAAGTCAGGATATTTATTTATTGCAAAGGGTAAAAGGACGAACTAGTTTCAACTTGCTCTAGGGAGTTTTTAACTTGAATCATTACAAATTCCCTAAAGGTCAACAATTGATTGCCTCTTTCAAGCAAAATGTATATATTTTCTGAATGCTCTATTGTGGTGTCACTTTTTATTGTATTGTCGGTAATTTATTAATAAATTACAAATTATGTATACTAGAGTTCGCCACCTGGGCGAAATTCGATCATAAATAACACATCATTTTATATTATATTAGCCATTATTAATTTTAAATTGTATTAGACCATAATCATAAAAATATAGGGTAGGCCTATATGTTTATGTTGGAGTGTAATTGACGATGAGGGTGATAGTATTCTAAATTAGCACTCAGCATCGTTAGGAATTTAGGTAGCTACAGTAAGTAGCGGCTCCACGTTGAGAAAACCAGCTATAAGGACTGGTGGATCCACCATGCTAACCACATGTCACCCCTCCACTGGCAGGATAATCGTGTATCGCTGTGTGTTTAAATGGGAGCTTTGGTGCTCGATTTTACTGACTTGCAGTTAAAAACGGCAGATATTATTTGGACTTGGCCGTTGTACATCACATGCTTTTTGTAAGAAATTTAACTCTTGCACCATGGAAATTTTCCAAATACACTGTCTTGCAGTTAAAAAGGGCCCAATTAACTATTTCCAATTTTTTATTGATAACACTAAAGCTCTTCAATAGCTATTAAACCAAAAATCGGTTGACAAACAGAGGATAAAACGATACTTAAGTGTTTTGTCTTCATGGATTAGCACACATAAGCTCTCTATACATCCCTATCCTGAACTAATGTGTTGCAGTCATCCCCTGTATAATCTACTTCTCTCAAATCATGGTTAATATTATTCTCCCACCTCAGGCTTGGTCACCAACTGTGCGTTTTCCTATTTCTATGCCCCTCTTTCATTCCCCATTCATGCCACATGTCCTGCCCATCGCAATCTATGACACTTAATTCCTCTTATTATATCTGGTTTCCCATATATAGATCATGTAACTCACTCTTAGGAAGTTTCTCCGTTCACCTGTCTGTTCAACTTTCTTTGAGCCAATTTTTTTCCTAAGAACTTTATTCTCAAATTCTAGTAATCTTTCTTCTCCCTAAAATTAAGAGTACATCCATATAATATAACTGGGAGAATAACACTTTGATATATTTTCAGTTTACTCGTCTTTTTGAAAGGAGTTGGGACAAGAGTCTCTGTAATGCATAATAGCATGTCATTTCCAGAATTGAGTCTATGTTTAATTTGTTTGTGCAACTCATTCCTATTTGTAATTATTGTTCCTAGGTATTTTAATTCAGCCATTTCTTTAAACGTTTCCTCATTTGCCATTAACTCTATATACTATTCAATTATATAATGTATTTCTATGTGTGAACAAACATATAGTTTTATTGATGTTTACTTCCAGTCCCAATTTCTTACTATTATTATTGAGTAGAGAAATGTTGCAAATATCAGTAAAAATAAATTGACGACTGTACAAACGTCTGTCTTCGACTTCGATTCATCAATATAGACTAGAATTTATAATTCGTATATGGAAGCGAGTATGCATATATAATTGCATTTTCTGCAATACACGATACGAGTCCAATTCTAATTGCATTTTCCACAATAGCAGTTATATTCCGAAATATTTGATGCATTGCCTCTGACTTGATATATGAAATTGGTATGTGTGTATGGATATTTTTATATTAGCTATTTCCGTCTTGATGAATGCCATAAAGGCTGTATGATGGATGGAATTAGAAACAGCATGCACTATAGGAATGATTGGCAGGTACACAAACATGCAGAGTGGCTGCCTACACACACAGAATGGACTTATTACATGCCCGGTGTGGTTAAAATGAATCCATCACAACTACAAGAATGTTAGTCATTCTATATACACTCCCGTACTTTAAATTGAGATCAACTAAGTATTTAAATAGTCACAATAAAATGTGAGCAGTTTTATAAAACAACACATACATCTGCTGAAATATATTTTAGTTTTCCTGGTATTCCCAATATCCAAGCTTCTATATATTTGATCTCAATTTCCTGATAAAATAACTTAAAACTTTGACTAAAAATTTTACTCATAAATAGCCCTAAATATACCAGCGTTACAAATAAATATCCTCAACTCGTGTCCAATTCAGGGTTGGGTCGAGAGATGAGATGAAATGAAGCCCTTATATTTATAGAGGTCTGTGAACTACAAGGGCGCCGGACGACCACTCCTGACGCACCGTCACAAGGGCGGATGGGAACGAAATGAAACGAAATGGATGAGATGATTATGGAGAAATGGTGGAATTAAATTTGTGGCAGGGGAAAACGGGAGAAACCCCGAGAAAAACCTACCCAAGCTCCGTTTCTTTCACCACGAAACCCACATGCAGTGACCGAGACTCGATCTCAGGACCCTAGCGGTGAGAGAGGCGAGCGTCTAACCGTTCGCGCCATGGAGCCGTCATACCTGCGTTATATTTATATATTATTATTACTATGTATTATTATTACGTATTGTCGGCCGCGGTGGACTAGTGGTATGCTCCTTGCGTCTGGTCCCGAGGGTCGCGGGTTCAAACCCGGCCGGGGTCGATGGATTTTTTAGGACGGAAAAATCCAAGGAGCAAGTCCTCCGGGAGGGACTTTAAGACATGGGTCTCGAGTCTGAAGATTTTCAGGCTCGTAAAAAATCCTTAAGCCTGAATGAAAATACCTCTAAGCAAAATTAACCGAATTTTCCCGCCCTAGTACTACCTCGGTTTCCTAGATGTCAGTATGAGGCGGAACGCTGACCACGGACCACTCAAACATGACATCTATACGAAAACAAGTGTAACTAAATTAGTATGGTTCAAATTCTTCCCTATAGGGGGAGAGCGCCTAAATCTCTGTAAAGAAAAAACATGGGCTTACAATACAAAACTATTATTACGTATTATTATTATTTATTATTATTATTATTGTTATTGTTATTATTATTATTATTATTATTATTATTATTATTATTATTATTATTATTATTATTATTATTATTATTTATAAGACAAACATATCAAGTAATGAAAATTTAAGTTTAATAAATTAAGCTCCCCGGATGGGCTATATGTTGTGAAATATATCTATTATGATACAAGATAAACTCCGAATGTAAAGTAAATGTGGAGTCCTTTGTACGTAAGACTTTGGAACAAAAAGTTTGAAACGGATCTTCTATAGCATTTCTTATTTTATTAATTTCAAAAGTCCTTGGGCGGATTTTTAATACAATAGATTTCCGGAAACTCAGTTTCTGAAGCGTAATTTGATTTTGAAATATTAATAAGGTTTGAGTTATCCCCATAGTCAACATGCACACAAACATGGAGATGAAATTATTTTAAATGCCGAGTTAATATCGCTTAAACAACGTAATCAAATCTAACTTCCCCAAAGGGAAAGCGAACTCTCATTTATCGAAGAAACATTTTTTTCTTCTTGTTTTTGATGTTGCTCGCTTTTGTAGGAACGAAACTACATATACTTTGAAATCCAGCATTAGATTTAAAGCTAATTTATCATAAGTAATGTCACGAGTGGCATTTGTAAGGACTATTTAACGAATAAAATGAAACTGTTTACTCAAAAATCATATTTAAATATAGTTAACGGTATTTTTAAAATATGTATATATTTAATGAAAACGGCGATGTTTGAAAACAAATAAAAAGTGTGAGGTTATGTGTATTCACTGCAACTTGATCATATTATTTATTGCCAAATAGGATCGCAATATTGTAAGAATGCAGGCCAGTGCAGAAATAATGAAACACGTCAAACTGTATGTTATAATCAACATTATAGGTTATTAGTTTATTTTTTTAGTAAACAACTTAGTAAAATCATGGAATCTGTTCATTATTTGCTATATTCGATGTATTTGTTGGAGAAAAATAATTCTCTGACCTTCAGAATATTAAAAAGGAGCAGCTTTCTTTATCACAAAAGTAGGAGCTGATGAAGAGAAATCGATAAAGAATGAGGTGAAACACGACTGTCATTGGTTGTAAAACAAAATTAATTGAAACATGATTGGTCATTGACTACCATTTGGGGCATGAGTTAATAATCTTATAAAAATAAACAATAATATTCTCCACATCAACTAAATGACACAGCGGAACATTGATCTGCTTCGTTCGTGGATGATTTGCGAACTAATGCTTTGTCATCCCGCATATACTCGCTTCACGTCAGTCTGTGGCGTCGAGGACTGCAGTGCAATACTCCTAGTAATCTGAGTAACTTCTTCATTTGCTATTTTTTCCTGACTATACATGGTTAGTGTCTACATAAGTGTGACGCATCGACAGTGCTGCTTTGACTGGATGTAAACGTTCCGCTGTGCTTCTTGGATAGCGTCGTTGCGTCGGACGCAGCATGTCCATATTCCTTCCTTGATCGGGAGAAGTTCCTGGATGAGGTTTTTTCGGACTTTTTTTTTCGCCTATAAGGTAAATATCGAGAAACTAAGATTTAAATTAGTCCCTGAATATAATTTGTATCTACGCCATACGTCCCGCATTGGAACACGGGTGTTCCCCAGCTGAAGTTTCTTAACTAAGCTAATTTATTTAGGCTTATTTTCCTATAGATGTCAACGGGTAACACGTGGTTAGCACATTGCCTCAAAGAGATATCTAATATGGAACTAATATACGCCTTAGATGATTCAAAGTCGGTTAAATAGAGCATAGTAGCCATTTTATTCAGGCTTGCTGTTTTTACGAGCGTAAAAATCTTCAGGCTCGAAACCCATGACTTAATGTCCCTCCCGGAGGAATTATCCCTTTGATTTTTTCAATCTAAAAAAGTCCATCAACCCCGGCTAGGTTTAAATCCGCGATCTTTTAACTACGAATTATGTAACTGAAAGAATCACCGTTTTATATAGGTATATTGGCTAAACTAAAACTCCATGGCAAGACAGAACTAAGGTTCTTGGCCTACTGCGCTCACATCCGCATGTAGGCTATTATTAAAAAAAGTGGATAGTAATCCAGCCAGTATAGGGGCGATATATGGTCAACACGTTGTTTTCTCAACTTGGAGTTCCCAATTATTGTGGCTACACACATGTCTCACGATAATAACTAGCTGGCACCAGTCCCATACTGACCGAAAATCCAGTAGAAAATGTCTTACCGGAAGAGGATTCAAACCAGCGCAATTCCCGTAGCTTGCACCAAGGCATGTTGCCTTAAAACGATCGGTTACGGCGATGTACATTAACAATTTTATAAAATAAATAAAATTAGTTTTTAGTATTGTTTACGTACCATTGTTTCATAGTATTCTAAATAACTCCTTTTCAAAAGATCTATGCTGAACTAATGTAAATTCAGAGGGATTATACTTCGCGCTCCTGGCGGGTCTGTGACGTAATTTTTATACTTATGGAAACAAGAGAAGAATTGATATTATTAACTGACTTAAAAAGATCGACTCATTTTATATTAATGTAAAGACATTTAATATGCGAATTTGCACTTAGAAGTGAATAACGTTAAGCAACATGTATAACTGACTGCAAATTGCCGCGTATAGCACCAGGCAGGCACTATTTCAACACTGATATAAACAAAGAGACAGTATTTTCTTTCAGGTTTATGGTATGGATTGTAATGTAGAGTTAAAAATTGCCTTTGGAGCTGTATGACGACAAATAATTAACTGTCCCCACCCGCCAAAAAATAGTGCTGTAGGTATAATTAGGTAACACCTTGAATAGGAATCCATATACTCTGTGAATGTCGAATCAAATAATTGACACAACTATGAAGAAAAGAAAATTTGTGCTCTCTTTGTTATTGCTGCTAGGACAATCAATAACTAACTAACTCACTGGTACTATCGAACCCGTAGGTTCATGGCCGCGCGGACATAAGCTCTCCATACATCCCCACCATGAGCTAACGTTTTCCAATCATCCCCTGAATAATCTACTTCCTTCAAATCATGATTAATGTTATTCTCCCATCTCATTCTAGGTCTACCAACTGGCCGTTTCCCCTCTGGTTTTCCTACAAGAAGCTTCCATGTACATCTTTCATTCCCCATTCTTGTCACATACCCTGCCCATCTCAGTTCAGCAAGACTTAATTGTTCTTATTATGTCTGGCTTCCTATAAATACCATGCAGTTCAGTGTTAAGTAATCTTCTCCATTCAACTGCCTCTTCATCTGTCTTTAGTCCAGTAATTTTCTCAAGAATTTATTCTCAAATATTCGTAATCTCCTTTCTTTCTTAAAGTAAGAGTCCATGTTTGTCACCGCATAATATAACTGGGAAATAACAGTTTTATTTATATATTATTAAATACAACTTTCCTCATTAGAGGATTGCCTCAAGGACAAAGTGATACAGACAATTAATTTTGGAATTGATAAAATACATTTTGTAAATACATTTAAAAAAAATTCTAATTGTAGGCCTAATTGAAGTATACATACTATAAAGTAGAAATTTTGTAAATATGGTTTCTTAAAATTGAAATTGATCCTCTAATGGCAGCGATGGCAATTTTAGAAAGATACACTCTGTCCAAATCTAAGGAATTCCAAAATTTCACTAAAAATCCTGGTATAGTACCTCTTGCCCCGATCATCAATCCTGTGACAGTTATACTATCTAATTGGTATTTATCTTTATAATAGTCAATTGTTGGCTCATATATGGCTTTCTTTTCAGAGTCAACTTCCTGAGGTTGGCCAGTATGAGTCTCAAAACGAATTGTGGGATCTAATATCATACCAATTTTAGAAGATGGTCTAAATGCAATAATCTCTATTCGCTTGTTACTTCCATTAGTGGCCACACCATGAACTTCCTCATAAACTGTGTATCCAAAATACATAGCAAGGCTTCTGCCATCATATTTCGAATAGTGTGGTGCCGAATGTTTCTCAGTGATATTCAGTTTAACGTTTTTTGAAAGGAGTTGGGACGACAACATTCACTGAAGACAATCAATAAACTAATATATTTAATTTATATTCTTTATGCAATCTATATTATTAAATAAATTTCATCTTCAAAAATTCAGTATTGAAACCTCTAGACTTCCAATTCGGAAGAGATAGAAACAAACGAATAAAATAGTTTCCTTACAATTATGTAACTCTCGAAAAACGTTAAACTGAAAATATAATATATTATAAAACTGTTATTCTCCCAGTTATATTATATGGATGTGAAACATTGACTCTTACTTTAAGGGAGGAAAGAAAATTACGAGTATTTGATAATAAAGTTCTTAGGAAAGCTTTTAGGCCGAAAAGAGATGAACAGATAGGCGAATGGAGATGACTACATAACAGTGAAGTATATTGTCTTTATAGTAAACCAGATACAGTAAGAAAAGTTACCTCTCGTAGACTGCGAATGGCAGGATATGTGGCACGAATGGGAAAAGGAAAACTTCTTGTAGGAAAACTAGAGGGAAAACGCGCAATTGGTAGACCAAGAATGAGGTGGGAAAATAACATTAACCATGATTTGAGGGAACTAGATTATACAGTGAATGATTGGAAAACATTAGCTCAGGATGGGGATGTATAGAGAGCTTATGTCCGCGCGGCCATGAACCTACAGGTTCGATAGAGCCAGTGAGTTAGTTATAATTATGTAAAGTTAAAAGCAAACATGAGGTGGGTTTTTGTGAGATTCGCAAAAGCGTAGACAGATTGCAAATAGAGTGGTAATGGAGTATAACGTAATATGTGGCCGTGTTTAGCTAAGGAGAAACAGAGAGGAGTTGGAAGCTCTAGTCTGCCGGCTTGAATAATTAACAATAGGGAAACAATTCTCTGCCACTTCACTTTGCCTTTACTGCCAGACAATCTACTTGTAGTGCAGTGCTGTCTGCCTGCCTACTAGGCGTTAATAGAACTCAAGACACGGATGGAGCTTCTCTCAGAATTCTGGATTAAATGCAATAAAATAACACGGCTTAGATTGGCAAGTCCCAGGCGATGAAATAGTTTATAGACAAAACCACTAAAAGAGACATATTTCCAACGTACCTGATTATAAAAAAGACTATACTAGATAAACAATAATAGCAAGTTTTATGCATTTGTCCTATCGGGCTTTCCATTTTTCTAGTTTGTTCTTTCTTGAATACTCACTTACTCACTGGCACTATCGAACCCGTAGGCCTATGGCCGCGCGGACATAAGCTCTCCATACATCCCTATCATGAGCTAATGTTTTCAAATCATTCCCTACATAATCTACTTCCCTCAAATCATAGTTAATGTTATTCTCCCACCTCATTATTGGACTGCCAACTGGACTTTTCCCTCTGGTTTTCCTACAAGAATCTTCCATGCACGTCTCTTATTTCCCGTTCGTGCCAAATGTCCTGCCCATCGCAGGCTACGAGACTTAACTGTTCTTATTATATCTGGCTTCCTATAAAGACCAAGTTGTTTACTGTTATGTAATCTTCTCCATTCACCTGTCTGTTCATCTCTCTTTGGTCCAAAAATTTTCCTAAGAACTTTATTCTCAAATACTCGTAATCTCCTTTCCTCCCTTAAAGTAAGAGTTCATGTTTCGCATCCATATAATATAACTGGTAGAATAATAGTTTTATATATTTTCAGTTTAACTTTTCTTACTTGAATAAATGCCGATATTAACACATCTACTTACTGTATACATTTTTATTAATAGGACTTTATACAAAAACAACATACAGTGTACAGCATAAGTCAGTTAACCGAAAATGCAAATATATTATTTTCTGTATCTTATATATATATATATATATATATATATATATACAAACACGCAAAGTGTTAAGTATGGAGTGACCGAGACTCGATCTCGGGACCCCAGCGGTGAGAGGCGAGCGTCTAACCGCTTTCGCCACTTCCTGAGATATGAAGATTAATTTTGTGAAGTGTAAATTCCATACGCCTAACACATCTACTTACTGTATACATTTTTATTAATAGGACTTTATACAAAAACAACATACAGTGTACAGCATAGGTCAGTTAACCGAAAATGCAAATATATTATTTTCTGTATCTTATATATATATATATATATATATATATATATATATATATATATATATATATATACAAACACGCAAAGTGTTAAGTATGGAGTGACCGAGATTCGATCTCGGGACCCCAGCGGTGAGAGGCGAGCGTCTAACCGCTTTCGCCACTTCCTGAGATATGAAGATTAATTTTGTGAAGTGTAAATTCCATACGCCCACTCTACCTTGCCCCCCCCCAACCACGCAGAGTAATATATTTTAGATTTTATTTAACGCATTATGCTGCCTCATAATGCAGCGGATACGGGTTAGATCCCCGGTCGGAACAAATTTCCTGGGCTATGGTTGATTTTTTTTTTGGTGTTTTTTCCTTACCTGAAGACAAATGTCAGGAAACCTTAAGGCCCAAACTGTCCCCGAACATCATCATATTCGCCATATTTAGTATGAATAATATGAATGACATGTTTCGTGTTAATATTGTATTGTGTCGGAGGAGGCCATGACAATAAACTGCTTCCTCATTGGGAGGTCTTACCTGTCCTTGTCAAAAAAAAGTGTGTATGTGTATATTCATAGTTAAATCCCTCTCCCGCCAGGTCGTGCCACTGTAAGGACCAGGTGGAATGTGGTACATAAAAGGAGATTACGTTTAACTCGGTAGGTTGAACTGCATTAATGGAATAGAATGGAATTTAACGCATTTTACACTCTATATATTAGCTTGACCTGTATTTGTCTATGTAACGGAATCTTTCATCACGAATTTTCACACACTTAAAAACACTGGATCGACTTGAAACTTTGTATACCTGTAAAGGACCAATTACAATACAATAATTTCATACATTTTTTCTAAGATCCTGGCCAGGATCATCAGGACATAAAAAAATAAAAACCGGTATAATAGGTTGCGGACTTATCGACTTTTTAGTCCATCGTTGTATAGGTCGCTGGTTCAAATCCGGCCCGGAGGATTTTTTTAGAAGAGTATTACTTTTAGCTCATACTACAATAGTATCGAATTTAAAGATATTTACATTTTTATCTTATTCTGTAAAATATTAATGACAATTTTGTAAAGTTACCAAATTGTAATTTATCCAAAAAATATGAGAAGGGTACTATTAAATGTAACTATATATCCATATTAAAATATTTAAAATATTATAATAATGTTAGATAACAATAATTTTAAAAAAAATATTTCATTGTATTTGTGCCTAGACACTAAAAACACCGTAAGCAATTAAATTTTCATGGGATTCCAGTTTATGGCAATCAATTAAACTAAAAACTAAAATAGTAAATAGTTTAAAAAATAAAACAACACGCTTTATTAGAAAACCAAACTAAAAAATAAAAAGTAAATAATAGTTTAAAAACTAAAACACGCTTTAATAGTAAACCGAACTAAAAAATGGAAAATAATTTTAATTTCCAACACGCTTGGGATAAAATTAAAGTGGTCAACAAAAAAAATCATCTCCAACACATCTAAAATAAAGGTACAGTTATCTACAAAAAAAGTACCATCAAAAGCATGGGGTGCTTTTTATGGTTTTTAAGTTTTCTTCATAGAGTCTTTACTTATACCAATATCTGTTTATTATCAAATATGTTAATTGATATAGAGCACCCCACGCTTTTGATGGCGAAATTCTTTTTTTTTGTAGATAACTGCTTCTTTAATTCTAGATGTGTTTGAGATGATTTTTTGTTGGCCACTTTAATTGTATCCCAAGCGTGTTGGAAATTAAAATGATTTTTCATTTTTTAGTTCGGTTTCCTAATAAAGCGTGTCGTTTTAGTTTTTTAAACTATTATTTATTTTAAATTAAATCATTGATAAGAACGTTTTCTGTAGAGAATATTTTAATTGTATTTACCATAATTTTTATTACTAATTCTTTTTTTGTTTGTTGTTTTATTTATAGTTGTTTTAACTAGGCATTTCGGGACGGTTACATCACAGGCGGCTTAAAAACATAAAAAGTATTATTTGCTTCAACGATAAACATCAAATGTACATCTAAATCATGGCATATTTTATTTTATGCTAACTGATAGGATGCTTAAACATCTCAGGATCTATCTAGTCAAGGAATGTTAGGTGTATACTTTATATCAGTATGCGGTGTCTTCCAATTCTGATTTTTTAAAAAAAGCGTTTTGTTGTTTAATTTATTGCTAATCCATTGAGAACACCCCGTAGCATAGTTGGTTAAAGCAATACCCTACAAGCCGCAAACTCGGGAGTCCGAGCCCCGAGGAGAACAAGATTTTTAATAAACAGGCCAACATCTTCTGGCGGCACCATAACCCTGGGATCTACACAGCCTCTAATGGAAATGAATGCCAGATGCTTGTTTTGGGGGTAAAGGTATCCGCCAACAAGGACTCTGAACCTGGCCGATATAATCTGCTGATTGTCTAGAAAGGTGAGAGTCTTAACCTCCTACTACCCCAAGATCCCTTAAGATCTGTAGTGTTAACATTTTACCTTGTTAATCATCTTCATAACCACATGCAAGTAGCTTCCAGTCTTTTTATAATCACTTTTTTGTCAGGACCAACGGTTACCTGTTATATAACAATACATTTAAAATATTGCGTGTTGGTTGGACATAATTAACAGGAATCAGGAGATTTTTAATTTTTTTATATCTGTATATATGGTATTTTTATGTAAGAGTGTAATTGTTTATAATTGTGTATGTACTGTAAACATAGACTTACATATATTCAATGTTTTTATGCCTTTTTATTTATGAGTGTGGGTGTGTAGTCATGTTTGTATTTGTTTACATATTCGTTTTTTTCCCTTATTCATGAAATAGAATACACACATACGGCCAAAGAGGCTAGTGTGCAATATAAACGAAAATGTATGTCCCTTCTTTGGGGGAAAAAAGTCAATAAATTCAATTATATGTAAGATTTTATAAAATGTATCGTTTTCTCTATATTTAGGCTGTTTTTAAATGCATTTCTCTTCTGTTAATTGCTTTCTTGTCATTAGTGATTATAAGCATTACAATCATTGTGTATAGAGAGATTATAATCTGCAGACATTATCGTTAGTGTTGTCTGGATTTTTGAACATTTAAAAAAACAAGTATTCTTCAGTGTGTATTATACCATAATTATAATGATGTAACTAATATTTGTATTGCTATAATAACGAAATTGCACGAAAAAGTATCCTATTTGTAACCACAGTGCATATAATTAACTTATCTATATAGATAGATAGATAGATAGATAGATAGATAGATAGATAGATTAGATAGATAGATAGATAGATAGATAGATAGATAGATAGATAGATAGATAGATAGATAGATAGATGATAGATAGATCATCGGTTGCTTAATGTCTTTGACATCGTCCGATTCCTAATAGCAAATTTTGTCGGTCCATCAAATCTCCTGGTTGTAGATGTTTCTCCTTCATGTATAAACATATTCCCTGACTCCAGGAGGTTTTAGGTCTTCCTTTGCCTCGTCTTCCCTCAGGTTTCCATTCCAAAACAGATTTTGGTAGCCGATCCTCTTCCATTCGCTGGACATGTCCGTACCATCTTAATTGCTGAGTTTTAATATAATCTAAAATAGTGATTTCAATCTTCATTTTATCCCTTATAACTGAGTTCCTAATTTGTTCCCTTCTTGAAATTCTTGCTGCCCTTCGTATAAAATCCATTTCCGTTGCCAAAAGATACTTATTTGTTTTTGTTGTTAATGGCCAAAGTTCTGCTCCATAAGTAATGATGCTTTTAACAATTGTATGATATATATTCATTTTATTTTTATTACTTATATTTTTATCCCACAATATTCCATTGAGGCAACCAATTGCAAATTTTCCTTTATTATTTCTATTTCTTATTTCCTCTTCATAACTCCCATTTTTATTTATTTTAATTCCTAAATATGTGATCTCACTACAAGATATCATTGTTTCTCGAGTCTCCAAAATTAAATTTTGTTCTGGTTCATCAATTTTTTTTTCATGTTCAAAATTCATCCCCATTTTTCATATTCTTCTATTAATTTTCTAGTCATATATTCTAAATCTTCATAATCTTGTGCAATTAACAATTGATCATCTGCGAAATGTAAGTTGTATAAAGTTTCGTTGTTTCAAATAGGAATTCCCACGCTTGAACAATTTCTCCTCCAATTCTTTAATATTTCATGTACATATATTTTAAACAGAGTCGGTTATAGAGAACAACCTTGACGAAGACCTTTATTTATCGTAAAATAACCAATAAATATTATATCCTACTTTTCTCTTTGTTTTATATTTTTCCATTTTAGTTGTTCAGTTGTATTTATTTATCTCGTCACCCAATGCAGTATTTGATGTTGCCGGGTTCTAGTAATAACGAAAGTGTTATTTTACAGGGAAATGTACCTTATGAATAATTCGCGCACGCTGCTTGTTTTCATTGGTACTTATTAGCTGGATGCGCAGTGTTATGATTATCCAGTTTGACAAAGTTACAATTCATTAGTCCCCGAAGCTGTCGACCTCATTAATTGAGATTGTAAATGCCTGATGTTCTCATCCCTCGGGTTTAGGGTTCGAGTCCCATTCAGGGAATGATGTTTGTATGCGGCTTGTTTGATCATCACCTCCTGTGATTCAGAGTTGGATCACAACCGGAGATAGCATAAATGAAGCTGATGAACTGTTCGTTAACCAAACAATTGAGAAATTGCCTAACTCGGATGCTGACGTGTCCAAGCATGATTATTAGATGTTCAATGAAGAGGATTTTGCGTGTTTTAGAACAATGTGTGGCAAATCCACTCATGTTATAACATTTTGTTCTTGTACGTTCGTTGTAGCGTTGTATAGAGCTTATTCAAATAAGCTATTGTAGTCTACTAGTGTAATGCTAATAGCACGCTAAATATGATTAAAAGTACTCCTCTTCCCCTCCTACTACTACTACTACTATTACTACTACTACTACTAATTATATGGTTGTCGTTATAGTCCATAAATAAACTTTTTGCGCGATACTTAGTTTTGTTGTACTTACCAGCAATAACGACCATGATTGAAAGTTTAACTTCCCACATTTCGGGGTTGCCAACCTAAATAACTATACTGTAATATTACGTTTACACCCACTTGCGGGAAGTAAAACCACTGCCCTCTATGTATACAACGTACAATGTATATATAGAACATACCCAAAAGGTAGTGTTAATATACGTACATTATACAAAACAAATCACTGCATTTTAAATGAACTGGACTTTATTTGAAACAATATAAAACAATGAATATGTACCTGCGGCCACGTTATCAATAATTATTCTCAAGGCCTCCTGTTGTTTGAACTAATAAACATTGCCCACACTGTTAACGTTAGTCAATTGTTTATAATGAATGCAAATATTTCCAACAAAGATGCTATTATTTTACTATTATTTTGAAAACACCATCGCGCAAAAAATAATGTACAACGCACGTTTGTGAAGTATTTTACAGAATATATTTTTCCTCGATTCTGTAAAAACCACTTCCCAACCTTGCATCGTAATATACTATTACCTCACTTATAATTACATTCCATTCTTCACTTTCCAAACCTTAAATCTCCATCTCCTAACATTCGTTCTTCTTAAGGGGGGACCTACACTTTTAGCCATTAAAAATATGGCATATTATTTTTTTTGTCAGCAACAATGATGGTTACAGAAATTAAATTTGGTATGTGATATCTGCATTATAATGTGAGCACGTTTGTATACTTAAGTACAATCTAACGTCAGTCGTTGTGGTAAATTAAATATTCAAAATGTTAGCTGCAAATTTGGCAATGTCTTGCCTTTTCCCTGATAATTTTCCTCAATTTCAATATATTTTAATGATTCTTGTTTTATTTTACTCAATAATGTTGTAGCTACAAAATATACTATAATTGTTTAATTATATTGGAGTGTAAGTATTTTATTTTTCCTTTTAAATTGATGTATACTCATTTTTGTTAAAAATTTCATTAAAAATATTTTTTAAAGAAAATATGAAATGTGCATTACTAGTTGTAGTATCTTTTTGTTCTTCTCTGTAAACTACATATACATGCAAAATTTCATCTCAGTATCTTGAAAACGTTGGGAGTTATCAGGGAAACCGTATTGAAAAAATGAAGTTACGGAAAACCAGCGACAAACTTGCCGAAAATGTAGGCACCTCTAAAATTAAAGGGCTCACTGGAGTGACAGCATTGCACATTTTTAAACTTAACTCGAAAAGTAATAGAGATATCAGTGAAAATATTTCATTAATTTAAAGATGAAGTTTCAATCTATATGAAGAAAAATAAATTGAAAAATTACTTTTTTTGATCCTCAAAGGTGTAGATCTCCCCTTAAATCATCATCGACATTATCCAACCGTCAAAGTCCTTGTATGTTTGTCTTCTTTTTACCACCAGGTTAGCCATTAAAAAGTATTCTGGCCATTATTTTTTAATCAATGCCACCAGCTTGTCAAATGCCATTTCTAGTATTCTCTTCTGGCATGGCGTACTTGTAATCCACTTCTGAGGGGGCGCCTGAGAGGTAGGGTTACGTTGCCTTGATGATATATGAGAAGTGATGGTAATAATGCATCAGGAGAGGTCTTAATTTAATGGGAAAATATGATAATGGTGACTATTTAACTCATGCCCCAAATGGGAGTCAATGACTAATCGCGTTTCAATGAATTTTTATTTACAACCAATCAGAGTCGTGTTTCACCTGGAATTTATCAAATAAGTTTATCATATTAAAGAAAGCTTCCCCTATTTCTTCTTCTTCTTCCTTCCAAGTATTAGGCCAAGGCCTGTTACGATCCTATAGAAAATTTTCCTTATGGGAAATTCTCGTATAAGACTTGAAAGCATAATAATAGTCCCTTCGATTGGTTGCTGGCCAAAGGAAGGCAAGACCAGTGATGGGGCTGCCATCTTATAGCCTCTGGTCAGGCTTTTCTGAAGAAGAAAAGAAAATAAAGGAAAGGAGAAATGGAAGAAAGGAAGGACTCCCTAGCCCTCGGATGCCCTAATAGCGTCGGGGTCGAAAAAACAAGAGTTAACCAAGAGAGGTTAGATAGAAAAGTTAAAAGAGCGCAAAACACAAGTAAGTGGAAGAAATGTTTTGCACAGCTTGGGCACCTTGTGGTCGCCATCCACATATCCCCTAGATGAGGACCCCTGAGGGCGCTTCCCCTATTTAACATTCTTAATAGGCCAGAGCATTATTTTGCAGTGACTGACTCTCTAAGAAATACAGCTACCAGATTGTATATATAGTGCACGAATGTAAACAGATAGTGCTTGCAGGATATAATATAAATAAATACATTTGTAGCAATTGATTATACCACAAAAAAATAAACCACTGCTTGCACTTTCTTGAACGTATTATCTCCCAGGTAATAACATTCCAGAAAAATATAATTGACATACTTACATAATAGGACATCAGAAATGAATTAATATACAGTTCGATGTGTTGCATTGTTTCTCTCCACTAGGGTGCACTCTTACAATATTGCGATCATTTGGCAATATATAATATGATCTGGTTGCAGTGATGAACAAGTGAAACATAACAAACGTGTCTCATTTGTTTTCAAACATCGCCGTTTGCATTAAATATATAAATATTTTAAAATAACTACATTTATATAATGATTTGTGAGTAAACAGGTTAATTTTATTCGTTAAATATTCCTAACAAATGCCACTCTTGATTTTCAAATTCTCTAGATAAATTCACTCCTCACTTCGTGAGTCGTAAAATCACTCGTGGTATTACTTATGAGGATGATGGCCAGATGGTTTTCGGGGATCGTTTGTGTCTTAATGTTTCCTGACATTTGTCTTACAGGTGAGAAAATCCCCCGAAAAACCTGTCCTGACCGAGGATCGAACTCAGGTCCGCTGTGTGACATGACAGCACGCTATCTCGTGATTACAGTGGCAGAGTTTTGACAATTCTATTATCCTGCATTCTGACATCATGTCCCAACAGTAAATTCTCATATATCATCGGAGTGTCTAGTATTCTCTCCTGACATGGCGTACTTCTTTAATTTATCTTATTCTCCAACTATTCGTTCTTCTTAAATAACTTGGTTTACCTTACATTTCTTGAACTTCTTTATTTTATCTTATTCTCCCATCATTATTTTCATTAACTGGGCCAAAAACACTCCAAATAATGTCTTATGTTACAGTGATTATTTAACTCATGCCCCAAATGGGATTCAATGACCAATCACATTTTAATGATTTTTTAATTACAACCAATCACAGTCGTGTTTCACCTCGAATTTATCAAACAAGTTCATCATACTAAATAAAGCTGCTCCTTTTCAACATGAATAGGCCATAGCATTATTTTGCAGTGACTGACTCCAAAAGAAATACAGCTACCAGATTGCATATATAGTGCAGAAATGTCAGCTCCTAGTGCTTGCAGCAGATAATATAAAAACATTTGTAGCAAATGATTATACCACAAAAATAAAGAAAGCACTGTTTGCACTTTCTTAAACTAATTATTTCCCAGGAAATAACGTTGCAGAAAAATATAATTGACATATTTACATCATAGGACATCAGAAATTAATTAATACCTAGAATGTTGGTTATAAATTTCTCCACTAGGGTGTATTCTTACAATATTGCGATCCTTTGGCAATAAATAATATGATCTGGTTGCAGTGATGAACAAGCGTAACAATCGTTTCTCATTTGTTTTCAAACATCGCTTTTCATTTGTTTTTAAACATCGCCGTTTACATTATATAAATAAATATTTTAAAATAACTATATTTAAATGGTTAGTGAGTAAACAGCTTAATTTTATTCTTTAAATAGTCCTAACAAATGCCACTCTTGATTTCCAAATTCTCTAGATAAATTGGAAATCGCTCGTGGCATTACATATGATAATTTCACATTTTCTTTTTTTCTTTAAGATCATGCTTTGCAAGCATATATCACTGTAGGTCGTACTATTGTGTTCAATTGAAAAGTCGAGGAACATCTGGTAATTTGGACGCCTGTTTTGAATTTGTTTTTTTAATTAAAGAATTTGAATTTTGTTTAATTACAGTGATTATCATTAGTGTTGTAACATGAAATAGCGTTGTTATTTTATTCAAATATGGAAACATCTTCATAATTTATATATATATTTTTTTTTTACATTACAAGAAAGTTACACTTTAACCACCTCCATATTCGGATAAAGTGGACCTCAGAATCCACTTTAGCTTTTAGTATATTTTTAAGTTTGTTTACTCTATTAATTTATACAGACAGGCACAGATTAATCTGAAAATATTTATGACGATCATAATTAAAAAGCGTTGATATTTATTTAATGTTTTGAAAAATTATTGTTGATTATAACATTCACGTGTCATTCAACTGCACAAAGCGACGGTCTTTGGGTTTAGTAAAATTACAAGGATATTAAATAAAATCAATTAAGTGAATGATTTTTACTGATAGCATCCTCATTGATAAAATATACGTATTCGTGTAAAGTGGACCCAGGTTCTAGTGTAGGGTCTACATTAACCGAATTCCTTTGCTATGTATAATTAGTATATACAACCTTCATGTCACATAATGTCAAAACAAACCGTCAGTATATTAAATCAGCATATACTTAATATAATATATTTATGAGTATTTGCAACATTTGTCATATTCAATAGCAGAAATTAAGAATTGATTCTTAGGTTGAAAAACTTTTAAAGTGGTCATTTTCATAAATATCACAAATAAACCCTTCTTCTCATAAAGAATAAAAGAACCCGTCGAAGTTGATGAGGGAAAGAAGTTAAAATATTTTCTGTTCGAGGGCAGCACCAATTAAAGATGGTATTAACAGGGCCCACTCAAACAGAAACTTCATTACCCTAAATTCCTTATAATTTATTTTTAAAAAATAACGTTACATCTGACAGAAATAAATGTCTCCATGGTAATCATAGTCTACTACACCCATACTTACACACGTGGGGACAATGGTGCTCCTTAATGGTTGTTACTTTTTCTTCTTAAGGGACACTACAGTCCAATGCGAATCTTCATCTTCTCCACTGATCTCCTCCAGTCGACTTTGCCTTTAGATCTTAAATTCCTCCTTGTGTAATTTCTTCTGAGGCATGTGTTTGGATTCCTAATTAGAAATTGCCCGAGATGAGATCGTCAGTCTCAATGCCAATCCCCGGAGGACCATGGGCATTCATTTTTACAGTAAGTCATAATCAGACCAAGGGCGCTACTGTTGACCATCCAAGATATTCTTTCGCCACATGTCCAAATGCGAAGTCCTGCTGCCGGCTCACATTTTGTTCAAACCAAATCCATAATTACCTCCTGTTTTTTTCACGTCCAGAAAACAGCATTGTATTTATGAGTAATTCTTGCTAGTAAACGTGTCATTTTATATGAGATTAACTAGTTATGGTTAAGGCACTGCGCTACAAACCGGAAGGTTGAGGGTTCGAGTCCCTGTGGGGTCAGGATTTTTAAACTGACCCAAACCTTCTGGTGGCACCATGGCCCTGGGGTCAAAATGAGTACCAGAAACTTGTTCTGGGGGTATAGGTGGCCGTCACGTAGGGCTGACAACCCGACGGACATCAAGTGCCGATTATCTAGAAAAGTGGGAGCCTTAACCTCCTACTACCCCAAGGGTCTCCTATGGCCTATAGTGGGATCACTTTACTTTAATTCATTTTAAATAAATAATTATGTTAATCAATTTCACCTAAAAGTTTGCCAAGTAAGTGGGTACCCGATTTATGAAAAAATGTCATTAATGGAACCCATAATTATCAACCAATTATATAATAAAGGTAGGGAGTGAATTCAATTACCGGAACAGCGGTTAGCGGAGATGCCATTCAACCATCCCCTTTCAGCGAAACTTATTTTATCATGTACAGCCGTGGTAAAAGAACAGTTCCTAACGTATCACGTGTGGTTTAATCAACGAGAATGTTCTGAAACTACTTGTCACGAACTATAAAATTAGTAGTAAGATTTATTGCGGCCCCGTGGTATCTCCGAAGGAAATAAGAGTCGTAGTCCCAAAAGACAAAGTGGTATTTTCTGAAAATAGTAATTTGGAGTAAAGTGCTTTTTTTATTTGTCACGAACTATCGAGGCCATCCTAAATACTTACTTAATACTTAATATGGGCTTTCCACTTTATAGCAGTTTGCCTTTGATTCCTGCTTTCCAGATATTCCTATCTTCCCACTGTCCATCTTCCATACCCTTCTTCATCATGGCATCATATATTCCCTCATACCATGCTCTTCTACTTCTCCCCCTCTTCCTTCTTCCTCGCACCATCCAATCCAACACCTGTTTAGGCCACTGGTCTTCCGACATCCATTGTACATGTCCATACCACTGTAGAGCTCTCTTTGTATCCTATCGATAACAGTTTCTTGTGCATCCATTTCTTGTCTGATATATGTATTTCGAATATGTTGTAGCCTGGATATTCTTATACTTCTCCGTAATCCGTCCATTTCTGTCGCCAAGATTCTTTCCTGCATCCTTTCATTTATTGTCCAGCTTTCTGATCCATATATGTGAGTATACTTTCTATTATTGTCCGTATAATCTCTTTTTTTTTTTTTTTTTGTTTTGCTGGTCAAATTTATATTCCATAAAAGACCATTCAGGGATCTAATCGCCTTCCTTGCACAATTTACTCTGTTAATAATTTTTTTTTCACAAGTACCAGATTTATTTATTATAGATCCAAGATATTTAAATTCTTCAACTCGTTTAATTATCATATAATTTATTTGTATGTCTTCTGAATTTGCTCCGATTACCATATATTCTGTTTTAATATAATGTATCTTCAGTCCACCTACCTCGAATGCATCTACCAACTTTCCAATCATATATTCTATATATTCTTTATCTTGTCCTATTATAATCTGGTCATCAGCGAATAATAAATTGTGCAGTAAATGTCCATTAATGTTGATTCCCATTCCCCTACATGACTTATTCCATTTTATTGATACATCTTCTAAATATATCTTGAACAATGTTGGTGACATCCCGCATCCTTGTCTTAATCCTTTTGTTATATCAAATATCTGAGGATGCTCTACTTCCAACCTTAATACTTGCTTTACAATCATACACTCTTTTAATAAAATGTATAAAAGATTTAGTTATTCCAAACTTCTCCATTGCCACCCAAAGCTTGTTCATGGGTACAGAGTCATATGCCTTTTCCAGGTCTATAAATGCCATATGAACTTCTTTTTCTTTAGCCAACATCTTTTCCGTAATCTGCCTAATCACAAATATTTTATCAAGGTACGATTTACCTGCTGTGAAACCTGTTTGTTCTTCTGATATTTTATTTTGTATTAGTTCCTCCAATCTAATTTTAATAATTGTACCTAACATTCTACTAATTGCTGCCATAACACTGCCATCCTAAATGCAGTTAATAATGTCACAGATCATCTATCATTTTTTCCATTACAACCCTCTAAAGTCTTTAAAGGACATGAATTTTGTTTATGATAGCGAGTAAACAGCTTGATGTTCTATTTGTAAATGTACACGGTCCCATAGAAAGAATAAAGGATGGACGGGTAAATCAAGAATAACAGCGAGTGCTACCATGGAACTCTGGTATGGCAAAGACCAGATCCAGTAATCTCGAAGAACAGTTAATACATCAAAGACTGTGGAGGGGCAAGGAGACATATAGGCAAGAAATAGGGGGAAACATGAAATAGGGGCAACCTGGAAACGTCTTATGAACAAAAAACAGAGTTCTAGTGTAGGGGAAACCCATAACGGTGGAAAGCACTTAGTAGGCCGGGTAAGCAGGTGAAGGGGGAGATAGTTAAAATGAGTTAAGTTTGATTTTAGAGAGTTGTGATGATGTATAACAGGAGGTGATGGGGAAATCATTATTTCAGGATGGGCAATCTATGAAGGGACATTCTATCACGCGGTCATCATGAACCGTCGGGGTTAGTTAGTTAGTCCATGTAGACTTATCAGATATAAACATGGAATAGGTATAAAGGGGATCATAAAAAGAATAAGCATTGTAGTACAAACGAAATATTAATTAGAACCGAATATGTCAGGAAGAGTTTTCGAATCAATAACAATATGGTTGTCCGGACCCTAGAACAGTGTGAGATAAAAATATATAAAATATCCTCAACTCGTGTCAGGTCGAGAGATGATATGAAATGAGGTCCCTATATAGAGCTCTGTGAATGACAAGGGTGCCGGCCGACCACGCCTGACGCACCATCACAGGGGCAGATGAGTGAAATAAACGAAATGGATGAGATGAGTATGTACAAATGGTGGAGTGAAATTGTAGCAGAGGAAAACGGGAGAAACCCCCGAGTAAAACCTACCCAAGCTCCGTTTTGTCCACCACGAAACCCACATGGAGTGACCGAGACTCGATCTCGGAACCTCAGCGGTGAGAGGGGAGCGTCTAACCGCTGGCGGCACGGAGCCGCCTGTCAGATAAAACCTTACGACAAGTACGTATAGTAAGTCATGGCGTATATCATTACAACAACAAATGGGTGAGCTACTCTACGTTGTATATTAACCATAGATACGGTAAAATCACACAGATAACAGCAAGTTAGCAGTTTACTACGAGAATTTAAACAAGTAATATCTCCTGAAGATGTCACCTACACTAGGTGATTAAACGTCGAGAAGACAACACTGCACGATAGGCTAAGAATCCCGAAATAGTATATTACGATGGAAGGTTGGGAATGTTTTTTACAGAAGCGAGGAAAATGTTTAAAAACCAAGCGATAGCCAGGTTTTTAATTTCAGATATTCTGTAAAACACTTCAGAAACATGCGTTCATTATTTTTGCGTTATGGTGATTTCAAAATAATAAACAATAGTAAAATAATAACATCTTTATTGGAAGTGTTTGCGTTCATTATAAACAACTAACTAACATTAACAGTGTGGGCAATGTTTATCAGTTGAAACTACAGCAGGCCGTGGCACCAATCAGTGATATAATGACGGCAAGTATGTATTTATCGTTGTATATTGTTTCAAATAAAGTTCAGTTAATTTATAATGCAGTGATTTGTTTCGTATAATGTATATCAACTCTACTTTTTGGATATATTTTTGTATAGGCCTATACATTGTACGTCCACCGCTGTGGTCTCGAGGTAGCGTGCTGCCTTGTTACGCAACGGGCCCGGGTTCGATCCCCGGTGGGGACAGTTTTTCTGGGTGAGGTTTTTATCGGAGTTTTTGCTCACCTGTAAGACAAATGTCAGGAAAACTTTAAGGCCAAACGGTCCCTGAAATCATATGGCCATCATCATCATCATCATCATCATCATCATCATCATCATCCTTCACCGGTGTAGAAAGCAACGGGAAGCTAGACACCTACAATTCCCTAGTAAAGCTGCAAGCATGAAAATGCTATGATTGCAATGAAGGACCTGCCTTCGGGCAGAATTACTATGGATGGATGGATTCATTGTACGTGGTATATATAAAGGGAAGTGGTTTTATTTCCCACTCGTGGTCTGTAATATGTAATATGAAATGTTGGACGTTGAACTATCAATCATGATCGCCATTGCTGTAAGTACGACAAAACGCACCATCGCCTAAAGGTATTTTAAAATACGTAACGATAGCGTGAAAGTCGTAATCAGTGTAATAATTGGAAAGTTGTTTTTCTTACTATTGAATTAATGGAATTTTTTCGAAATAGATATTAAAAATCTGCTTTATATAGGATGAGTTTTGAAGTACCTTGGAGAGCTCTTGAAGAGTTTCCCTTCTCAAAGGTTATCTGCTTGTGTCTTAAATTCCAGAATGAGGTACGGGTCAGAGGAGTTTGGTATTTGAGTCTTGTATGAAGACATGCAAGGGATTCTATGGCTAGAGCTTCCATGTATCAAGTTAAGGGCATCTCAAGACCCCGTAACCGCTAGTTCCTCATTTAACTTTGCTAAAGTGCTCGGAATCCAAACAACTCCTTCACCTCCTCATCCTGTTTTAATTATCTTACAACATGATACATTAACAAAACTAGGTATATTGTATTATAGTTTATCTGCTGATATTATGAACATGCATCACAAATCTTCTAAAACAAATATTATAATTATTTTGATGACAATTCATATTTATTTACTTAAGGTTTTGTTTTTATTTCAGTTATTTTGAGACGCTTTAATATGTTTGATTATATATCGTCTAGCGTGTCAGACTAGGAGGTCTTTTTCTGTTATGTATATATATTCATGTGTAGATTTTGTCTATAGATATGTCTACAGATATGTCATATGTCTTCTGCAAATTTGTTGAATATTAATTTAAAAACAAAAGAAAAGAATATTAAGGATGAAATAGATTTTGAGAAGAAAATTGAAACCTGTCATTGCTCTTAAAAAGTAAGGAAAACCACGATAATCTTCAGTATTCGTGATCTTTCGAATACGACTGTCAAACGTTACCGTTGAGTCAACTTTTTCGTTTGCATTTTATCACAGTTAATTTCATTTTCGATTGTTGTTGATACAGTCTGTATGGTATTAATGATTGTGACTGCTTTAACCAATATATAATACCTAATTTAAATCAAATTGTGGAAAATAAGTACACCGTGTTCCATCCCCACATTTTAATTAATTATAACTCTCAAAGTATGAGGAATTATAAAATAAGGTTGGTATTAAAAGAAAGGGAACTGAAAGAATTTTTGTTTTCATTGTTGCAGTTAATTCATCTGTCGCATGTTGGACAATAATGACATAAAAGAAAATGGCGACTCCTCATCACTGAGCACAAACTATTTCTAGTATGCAGAGACGAAGTCAATAATTACAGTGCAAAGAAATGGCCGGAGAGAATATGGAGGAAATGTACCTGATGGGAAGACCATTAAGGCATTACTTGAGAAGTTTTTGGCGACTGGAAGCGTTAAAAAAGAATCAGGAGGAGCTCGTACACGTATTTCAGAAGAAAATATTGAAGAAATAAGAGCAGGATTTCAGAGAAGACCACAAAAATCAATAAACATAAATATAAAAATAATGATAAAAATTATTGACTGAACAAATCAATAATTTAATATAAATCAGCTTCCCGGCAGTTCAATCTGCCAAGATCAACTTGCATTGAGTGCTTCATAAGCGGCTTCGTTTGTACCCCTATAAGATGCAAATTTTCAACAAATAAAGCCAGATGACAGGCCACGACGACAGGCATTCGCTATTGAAATGCTGGATCGTATTGACAAGGACCCTCAATTTCTTGAAAACGCCTTGTTTTCTGACGAGGATCTGGAGTATGCAAAATCCACACGTCTACCGTGGACATGTCCGGGATAGCCCAAAAATAAACGTTTGTTGCGGCCTGATGAACAGGATTATAGGTCCTTTTTTCTTCCATGAGAAGGCAATAACTAGCCCGGTATACCAAGACATGTTGGAACAGTTCTTGTATCCCCACGCAGCTGATCTGCAACCCCAAATAATCTTTCAGCAAGATGGAGCCCCACCACACTGGAGCCTGGATGTTCGAAATTCATTCAAAGAATCCTTCCCAGATAGGTGGATTGGACGCGGCGGACCAATTTGCTGGCCACCACGTTTCGCCAGACATCACTTCTCTGGACTTCTTCCTCTGGGGGTATGTAAAAGACCGTGTGTTTGCGACTCCAGTACAAGATCTTCATGATTTACGAACCCGTATCCTTGACACAATTGCAACAGTGCCAATGGACATGTTGGTCAGAACGAGGCACGAAATCGAATACAGACTTGATATTGTTCGTGCTACTAATGGTGCACATATGTTTTAGTATGTGGCAATGAAAATTATTTGAGTTCCTGTTTCGTTTACTACCGGCCTCATTTCATAATTCCGCTTACTTTGTTAGTTATGATTAATTGAAATGTGGGAGGTTTGATTGGGATACCCTGTATATCAATATTTCTAAAATACAACGTAATCACATTTGAGGTTATTTATCATTTTTTTAATATTAATGCATTGTACCTTTTTATATCAATTGAGTTTTTAAAAAATCAATTTTAATTGAGGAAGACGGATATAAAAGGGTACAATATATTAATATTTTTAAAAATGTTGATAAGTATATGTTATTTTAGGTTAATTGAAAGCCAATAAATTGTAAGCTAGTCATTAATATTATTCCACAAAAGATTAACATATTATTTTGAATCTATTGAATATATGTGTGTGTGTGTGTGTGTGTGTGTGTGTGTGTGTGTGTGTGTGTGTGTGTGTGTGTGTGTGTGTGTGTGTGTGTGTGTG